>JANIJG010012359.1:9803-22418 GCA_024611175.1 Megaceryle torquata
ATAAATCAAATTAAAAAATCAGGCACATACTGTCATGTTAATGGGCTGAGTTTTGTGCAGTAGGGAACATCAGAGGGAGTATTTTGGTAAAAGAGAGAAAAGGAATTGTGTATCTATTAACGAAAAGCCAATTCCAAGCACCAGAAAACACTGAGAAAGGAGAAAAGCATAGGATGGATATTTGAGTGGAAAACCAGGAATGGGAGAGTTACATTAGGAATGGGAACTGTGAGGTAGGACAGATTTATGGTAGAAGCTCTTCTCCTGGATATTTAAATCTGCTAGTTTTAGTTGGTGTTTCTTTTAATATTTCAACAGTTTTGTAAAATAAATGTTGGAAATGCATCTTTTCATTGACTGAACAGTTCAAGAACCTTTCTTCTAAGAAAAAGTCACGGTTTCTCTGGTCAGAATTTAGGCCAGAAGGAGGACAATCCCGACAGAGATGGGAGTGCTGAATTCTGTTCTGGGGTACACGTTTTTCTTTTTTCTTCCTCTGTACATGACTTCCACATCTGCCGCTGCACTCAAGGACTAAGTCTAGAGTTCTTCCTCTGGGCATAGATGCGTTGTACTTTAGCGTATCACATCTCAACTTCAGCTGTCAGCTATGCCGTAACTTACAACAATAGTAATTTTAGTAGTGAGTGTGCTTTCAGTTGAGCAGGAATTTACACATGACAAAAAAAAAAAAAAAATATATATATATATTAGCCATTTCCAAAAGCCATTAGAGCTTTCACGTGAAAACAAAAACTCTTTTCCCTTTAGGAAAGAATGAAATACATTTAGTAACTTTGAAACTTCCTCAACGTGTAGCTGTAAGAAGTTATGAAGAGCATATGGTGCCAAATACATAAAACAATATTTCCTACCACAACGAGGATTTAAATATAGTTATTCTGCCTGGCCAGCAGTAGCAGTAGGTCTTATGAAACTCTGCTTTGCTATTTCTTCCTTGGTTAGCTCAGTGTGAAATGATATGCCAGCACCATTATGGAAACGTGGTCTTTTTCTGAATTAACATGCCATCTCATTCATGTAAATATCTGATGAGTTGTGATGCTTTTATAGTTGTTTGGGGTTTAAGCAACTCTTACATTTCCACTTTTTTAGACATTACAAATGGATTGACATCAGTCGGCATGGAAAACTTCATATGGAAATACCAGCATTGACTTAGGGATATATAAGGGTTGAACTTGCACATCATTTTTAGTCTTAAGTAATAAACTTAGTTCTATTTGTAGAAGCGACAATCGGTTATTTGAATATTTTCAGTGGAGAAGGCAGCACAGTTGGCAGAAATTGCATTCAGATCTGAAACGTAGAAGAGTTGGGTGACGCATGTTTTCGGCCGTTCATTTGCATCTGACTTTTAGAGGGAAGTTAAATGCATGGATGCTTATTTGAATAGATTAATGTTTCTGACTAGAGTTTTCTCTTTCCATTTTAGATGCCTGTACAAAGACGTGCGAAGAAGAAATGAAAGGAGCATAAGGAGACTCGCTAATATTATTTTAACTTGCCATAATCTCAAAGCAGCTTTTAAAGGCTTTTTTTTTTTTTTTTTTTACACATTTTCTGAAAATAAATGCTTGAAGTTAGACATGCCCTGTTCCAAGAAAAAGCAAATCTCAGCAGATTAACATTGTTAAATATGCGGTGTGTTAAACATACACTGCTTCAAATTTTATAGCTTATCCACTATTGGTCTATCGGGCCCTTCCAGGAAAGCACTTATGAGCATGCCTAATGTTAAGCACATGAGCAGTGATTTTAAAGTCAGCAGTGTTGTTCATGTGGATAAGTGCTTTGCTGGATCAGCGCCTAAAGTCCTGTTAGGTGCTGAGCATCCTGATCCATATCCAGCAAAGCACTTACGTCCATGCTTATCTTGAAGTGGAAGAGCCGGTCTAACTAATATTTGTGCATTAGTATTCACCATAAAATCTGTCTTGGCACAATGACTCGCGTGCTTAAAATTAAGCACCTGCTTAAGTATTTTGCAAGGTCAGACCAACAGCATCCTTGAGCAAGTCTTAAATAATTGTTTGATTTTGTATGAATTTTTGGTTGGTTGGTTGGTTTTTTTGTACTCTTTGCATTTTAAGAGAGTATAAGGATTAATGGCTATAATTACAAGTTTTAGAAGCTGCACAGCAAAATATGTTATGTGCAATTTTCTCTTTTTCAAAATCTAGCCAAATTCAGCAAGATGGCCTTTTTGGACTAGAAGTCCAATGGTGAGACATAAAATCATCCAAACAAAAACATAGTTAACTTCATTTTTTTAGGACATCTATATTTTTTGGAAATCGTTCAGTGAGTTTGGTTTATGTGGTTTTGTCCAACCCCGTTATCCAAAAGATATCACCTAGTTCTGGTTGTGCAGTCTGACTCTCGAAGTGCTAAAGCGTGAGGCGAGGATGTGTGTTCAGAAATGCAGATAGCAAAGCTGTATTTTTATTTTACTTCTTTTATTCTAAGGGATTTAATCCTTAGAAACATCTATAAAATAACATGTGCCTTTTGCACTGAGAACTAGACCATAACCTGTGTAATCCTCCAGGTGGAGGAAAAAAAAAAAGACCTATTTGCTTGTGAAAGAGGCATTTTCTGTGGAGTGAACTTCAACATTTCAACCTAAATCTGCATGAAACACGCAGAAACTGGATGCTAATGAGATCCTTCAGTGATCTGTGTCAGATGCAATCTGATGCTTTTAGCTTAAATACCTGTTTATCAAAATAACCTTTAATATCTAATTCTTTGTTACAAAACTTTTGAAAAGTAATACTTGATAGGATTTTTAACACATTGAACGTGTGCTTCTGTAGATTTTGACTCTGACAGATGTTCACGGTGATCACAAATGGCCAAGATGTTCTGTAAATCTGGAATAGAATTGTTCTAGATAAGAAGTCAAGCAATATTTTGCTTCCACTCTGGCAAAGTCCTGCCTAACTTCATGTCAAACGAGAGCTCTGAGAAGATTTTAGTAGGACATGGCTGAAAACTAAATGCCAAGACAAAGAGGCAATAGCTTACTCAGCTTTCTTTTCGACTGATTCTGATCAATTTTTTCAGAATATGAAAAACTTGAACTGTTAACCACTTAGAAATCAGGTATGAAAGGAAATGGAATCTGAATGCTTATTTTAGAAATTTGCACTGAATTCTTTTTGTTACTTCTACACTTGTCCGGTTCAGCAATGTGCACTCTCTCTTTTCAAGGAAAAAAAATATTTATTTTATTTTAGGCAATACTTCAAGAATATTATGTGGGTCCAAGATGAAATTTCTATTTTTCTAGCATACATTAAAAAAAAAAAAAGCTTGATGTATGAATAAAATTATCTATATTTCAGTAAATTGCAGTTTTGGTTTGGGTTTGGTTGGTTGGTTTTTTGTAAGATTTTATTTTTAATTCATATACAAAAAGGAAATAAATACCTTTGTTGATTATTGCTTTATCAATTTCACAGAGAAATACAAAGAAAAATGCAGTGCAATCAGGCTGCTTATACTGTTAGCATCCACAAGCAAGTCAGGAATTCTTAGACTGAGTTGGAGAAGATAATGAATTCAGATACAAATCTGAAAGTTCATTAAGAAAGGTTCAGTGAAGCAATTGGGCCAGTCCTTGAGGACCTTATTGTACAGATGTTCTAGTGAAAACCCCTTTCAGCAGAGTTGCTGGCCTAAGTATTCTGGATATTTTGATTTTCATGAACGTGTCGGTGAATTGCTGAGCAATGGTGGGATGAGGAGTGTGGAGGTGAAGAGAATGATGTAATATGGAATTGGTTTATAGATTTCACGTTCTTTGCCATGATGTATGTAGTATATAGGTGCTCCATCACAGACTTAAACAGAACTGATAGGCAATTCTTTTCCATGGTTTTTGTAGCAGTTAAACACAAGGGGAAAGTTGTTCCTCTGCCAAAATGTTATCCTGGTATCACCGTCATGCTGTTCTAAGTGCTGGCTCCAAGACTGTTAGGAAAGTTACTGCCATTTCATCCGTAAAATCCAGAGAACAAGGGGAAAAGCAAAGGTGGTGAATTTTTATTTGGCAGTCGGGTTGGTTTATTGGTATTAATGAGAACCAAGCAAGAAAAGCAGTAAGATTTGTACCATTTCATAAACCCGCCACTCGCCAGCACTTGTCTGTAGAAACAGAATTACCGGTGCTAAGGACAAAGCACTAAGACAACTTCTTTTTAGATACAGAATAGCATTTTACACTCCTTAGCTCAATATGGTCAATTCCCTAAGTAATGCAAAGACTACAAAAAGTGACACGTCGCTTCAGGACTAAAGAACTGCCATAGCTCAAGTGTCTAAGCTTAGCTCTCTAGTAACCTCTGTGTGCACAACTTTTACGTCTCTTAGGGTCTGCCACAATGCAAATTGCCCTAATTTTCCCAAAGCTCCCTTTTAAAATGCATTTGGTAGTTGATAAAATGCATTTGGTAGATGATAGTTGCAAAGCAAGAAATGTCATCCCAGGTAAAACAATGCCCCAGTGAGGCTCATCAATTTAAAAAGGGGGAAGACCATAGAAAAGTGATGTACTTTAAAATCTGGCTCTCTAATTTGGGGTTATGTTCATTGCTGTGTTCACTCTTTGTCTTTTCACGCTGAGGGCCTGATTCTTTTTCAAAAGGTCTTTTCCAAGAGGTGCTAACTTGGTACAGCCTCGCCTCCCCTTGACTTCAGGCCAGCCGAGCTGACTGCTTTAGAACAAGCACCAGCACGCACAGAATTTCTGAGGCTGGAATAGATCTCCAAGATCATCAAGTCCAGGAGCATTCGTGGAGACGTCCAAAATCAAATCTTTCTGCAGCCCTGCAAATGAGTGAAGCTGGTCCTGGTTGTGAATAGATCCACCAGCCACTTCCTCCTCAATTCCCAGTGCAACTGGCATTGCTAGAGGTTCTTCATAAGCAGTTCAAACTTGATTTAGTAGGAGTGAAAGTAAAAAAAATAGTGGATAGTACTTTCTGATCTTGTCCTATGTCAGAGAAACAGCCAAATGGTTACAGAGGTTGGTTGGTAACTGCAGTGATAACTGAAGCGTCCTTGAAGGAAGTCATTAAGGAGTCTTTCCATCTCATTTAACCAGTTGAAGTTAGGTCTCTACACACCTCTACACAGCTTCTCTGCTATTACTACAGAGCGTCTTGAAAAAGTGACTTCTGTATTCCAGGAAGAATCATCCACAGGAGCTGTGTCTTTTTCTCCTGCGCAGTGAGATGTCTTCAGTGTGAGTGTAGGTGCCTTCAAGAATTCAAGGCAGTCCTGTATTTGAGGAATTGAATTTAACCTCCAGGCTAAACAGGGTAGGTCAGGCTCTCAAGGTCTCTAGCTTTCCAGTAAGGATTGTTTCTCTCTCTCTCTCTCTTCATTTTATAAACACATACTTTTTAACCTGTTCTGCTGGAAGGGAACCTCCTCTCTCCACCCCACAGATTACATTCTACCGTGTTGCCGTGTCATTTTCCCTTACCGTCCACTAAAACAGGAATTGAAATTTTGCCCTATAACCACCCTCTTCCCCCCCCAGAAATACTGTTCTATGAAAGGGCCAAGTTTGTTTGTTTGTAACAGTTTTGTAGTCCGCTCTCCATTGCCTAAAACATTCCCATCAGCTCACAAAGCACTGAAATACTGGACTAGACGGGTCTACTTTATCTGCAAGCAATAAAGGTAGATAAATTAATCTGGGCCTCTCCCCAACCCCTTTCCAGATGTCCTCTTGTGAGTGCTTTTAAGGACTTCTAGCCCCTTAATTTCCAGTTATTGTTTCTCAGCTGTTAACTGCCCCCTGCCCCTTTGGCTGTGATGCTGTGACTTGTTGTGTGAGGCACAGTCAGCCCTTCAGCGTGAATTAAAACAGCAACCAACAGCCAGAGGGTCGTAACTGGTTAAGGTGTTAAGACTCAGCTGAAAGAGCATATCCAAGTGCACTTCAACTCTCTGTCCCTCAGCCTTCGATCTATAAACTCTGAATTATGTCTCCCTACCTCATCACAGTAAGTTGTGACAGTTTCTAGCTCACAGGATTACGGTTTAAAGATACATTTAAAACTGAATCCTCTGAACTCAACCTGAACTTCTTTGAATTCCCATATGCCTCTCACAAGCAGAAATACCTCTTTGGAGACCAGAACTACACAGAGACACTGATTTGCTCCAATTTCAGGAAAAGCAATGTCAGATTACCACTTGTTTCATAACACCATGTGAGGCAGACAACCTGCTGCAGAGGAACTGGGCCCTGACCCAGGCTTCCAAGTCTTGATGCAGGGAAGTTTTTCATCTAGTTCTGGGTCATGAGTTGTTGGTATAGGCTGTGCTCTGCAGAATAGAAGCTTTGTGGAGAATTAAATGCTGCCTTTTGTTCCCACGGATGAAAAACCCTACATTTTTTGTGCTGCTTTGGTACGACTTTGCCCTTAATAAGCACAAATTTTAACTTCTGGTCTTCCTGGAGTCTGGTTATACCATAAGCCTAGCATAAAACAAACAAACAAACACCACGTTAATGGGGTTTTAGCAGCATAGTTGCTCCCAGGATAACAATGAATGACAGTTTATTTTATCTGGGTAATATCTGTGAATTCTCCATGCATGCTCCTAGGCAGGACAGGATTTTAGCCTTCACAAGTTCTCCACATCCAGCACAGCATAGGCTGCTCATAGCATGCTCTGCTCCAGCTCTAAGCAGATGGAGAATTGGCAGGTCTGGAGTGAGACTAAAGTAAGGAAATAAGTTTGAATGTAGTGGGGAAATCTAGCATAAATAGAGACATGATCAGCCCACTCTGCTCAGCATTTGTCAGGATGCACCTGGAGAACTGTGTCCAGTTCCAGTCCCCATAAATCAAGAACGACTGGAGAGGATCCAAAGGAGGGTTAAAAAGGTGATCAGATGACTGGAGAACTTGCCCCGTGAGGAAAGACTGAAGAAGTCTTTTCTCCCTGGTGAAGAGAAGGCTCAGGGGTGACCTTATCACAGTGTTCCAGTAGATAAAGGGCAGCTACAAAGAGAAATGAGGCTCTCTCTTCATGAGGAGTCACACGAAGACAAGGAGCAACAGGTATAAATTGCACTGGGAGAGGTTTTACCTCAACATAAGAAAGACTTTTTTTGTAGTAGGAACTGCAACAACCTCGCCAGGGATGTGATAGAGAGCCCATCACTGGAGGTTTTCAAGATGCAATTAGTCAGGTTGCTGGATAATCTCATATAGACTCCCTTCCTGACAAAAGGTTGTACCAGACCATCTTCCAAGGTCCCTTCTGAACTGGCTTGTTCTATGATTCTATGGAATCTGTAGTGGATATGCTGCCATAGAACTGCAGTGAGTGTGCTTCATTTGTTTTTTCCCAGCTGGGTTGGTTAAAGAGTGCAGCCTTGGCAGAGAGGAGACCTTCAGGGAGGATTGTCTGCTGTGTTAGTTTGGTTCGTTTTTCAAGGCAAGTTGTCCCTGTGTGCATATGTCAGGTACAAAGAGATTGACGTTTTCCTTCCAGGGCTACTGCTTAGTGATCAGCAGCATGGGCCAAATGATCTCCTACAGGGATCAGAGGGTTTTTTTTTTCTTGCAGGAAGTTATGGAGGAAAAAGGCTCAAGTTGGGAAATAAAGGACCAAAGGTGGGAAGGGCAGAGAGGAGAGAGAGAGTTTGGACAGCATGGGGGAGCAGAGAGGACCATGGTTCAGCACTTTTCCATCTTCTCATTTTGTCTGGGAGTTGTGCAGTAAATGTTCTGTACTTGTGCCAGGGGTATGTGAAACCACTAGGTAGCAGGCAACTACCAAAAGGCAGTAACTCATTAGAATGGACATGTTACTCCATGGCAAGAAGAAAATGTTACTGGATCTTTTTAAGAGCAAAACACTCCAGAAAATAGTTTGCCAGTAGCACTTGCAAGGATCAGAGAGATTCTGGGTTCAGAGTTTTCCAAGGCCTTTTTCAGCAGCTCTTTATAGAAGCCTGTTTATTTTTACAGTGTACAAAAAAGTCCTACTTGGCTTTGAAGACCACTGAAAGATGAGGTATTTGTCCCAGAGGACTTGCAGAATAACTACAAACAGTGACATTCTCAGATGTCCTCATACTTATGTCCATGTGTTCTGCTCTATATGAGTGTGAGTGTTTTCAACTCTGCCAAAGTGTAACCACACAAATCCTACTGAGCAGAATGGGAGTTGTGTAGCTAAATTCTGTCCTGGGCTTTGGAAGCATTGAATTTAACTGAACAGTGTTGTATTAACATACTTATGTTTATAGGTTGGCAGAGCCTGAGCCATTGTGCTCACAATACGTGGTCTCCATGAGTGAAGGGAAGGGCTCAGGAAGGAACAGATAGCTCCCGTGGGTCAACACCTGGTTGCACACCTCTTGCCAACAAGAACTGGGCATTTATGATCACGGGGGCCACTCTGAAGATTGAGGCCAGCTAGGGAGAGATAGGATCCACCTGACAAAGTGGAGCAAAAGCATCTTTGCCAATAGGCTGACCAACCTGGTAAGGAGAGCTGAACTAGGAAGGACAAGGGAGGGAGGGGGTGATGATGACCCAGTTAAGTGAAGTAGCAGCGTACAAGGCCAATAGCAGACACTGCAGCATATTGGATAAAAGGAACACTTCATAAATGATAAAGCAGAGCAAAGTGATGTTTACTTTGAGTATAGTTACACAAATACAGTCAATCTGGGGTAAAAAAGCAGGAGGAACTAGAGCTCTGCATGCAGCTGCATTGCTAAAACACTACTGGTATAACAGACAGAGCAGGACAGTTTGCTCAAGTGGAGAGTGGTGATGGGCTGATACAAGCTCATGTTGAGAAGGGGCTGGGAAGATGAAGAGAGGGACTATGGTCTACATGAAGGAACGGTTTGGATGTATGAAACTCCTCTGCAGGACCAACAACAGGCTGGTTGAGAGCTGGTGGGATGGGATCGGAAGAGAAGACAGTGAATGTGACATCATGGTGGGAGCATGTCACAGACCAGGGTGAGGAAGCACTTGAAGTCCTTAAACAATTTGTGAAGGACTCTGAGTCACAGATCCTGGTACTCACAGGGAACTTTAACCTACCTAACATCTGCTGGAAGGGCAACTCAGCTGGACAGAAGCAGTCAAGATTTTTGGATGGTGTCAGAGATAATTCCTTCGCTCAGGTAACTGGACACAGCAACCAGGGCTGATGAATAGCTGGATCTGCTCTTACCTAACAAGGAACGGCTGCTTTAGGATGTCAGAATGGCAGCTTTAGGTATAATGACCATGAAACAGTGGAGCTTAAGATCTTGATGAGACCAAAGAAGAGCAACAGAATGCAAGCCCTCAACTTCAGGTGAGCAGAATTCAGCTTAGTCAGAGAACTGGCGGGTGACATCCCATGAGAGCTATTCAGGAGGGAGAAGGACCTCATGAAATCTGTCATGTCTCTAAGGACAGCATCCCCTAAGCAAAGGAACAAGTCATCCCAACATTTGTGAGAACAAGTAGACCAGAAGACCAGCTTGGTAAAGCAGAGGACTCATAGTAGAGCTCCAGTGCAAAAAGGCAGCATACAGGAGATGGAAGCATGACCAGATGACAGAGAATGAATTTAAGGACATTCCCAGGCATGAAGGGATGGAGTCAGGAAACCTGAAGCACAACTGGAACAGAGGTTTTCAAGGGACATGAAGAGCTTCTACATTGGTAGTAATAGCCTGAACAAGAGATACGTGGGCCCGTTGCTGGAAAGGGTACGTGACATATTGACAGTGGACACCTAAAGGGCTGAGGTGCTCAATGCCTTCTTTTGCTTCGGTCTTCACCAAAACACATGTCCTAGACCTCTGTGTGCATTGAAACAGATCACAGAGAACAACCAGCAGTTCAGGACTGAGTCAGGAACTACTTGAGTGAACCCAACCTGTACAAGTCCATGGGACTGACAGGCTGCATACAAGGTTGATGAGTTCAGGCTGACACCCTTACTAGGTTGATCTCTATCATTTTTGAAAGGTTGTGAAGACTGAGGGAGGTCTGATGACTGGACAAAAGTGAATATTGCACCCAAAGCTAAAAGAGTAGCCCTCTGATTAAAAGTATGTGCTTTATTTATATCCACAGTATGATGGACGTTACCTTCTAGCCACTGGATTTCTTCCTTCTTTGTGGAGTGGAGAATATAACCACTGTCTGTATCCTGAGTTGCCACCCTTCAGCTTTTTTGGGGGAAACTGAATAGATGAGGGCTGGAACACCTCTTTTAAGAAAATGGGCTGAGAGAGTTGGGGTTGTTCAGCCTGGAGAAGAGAAGGCTCTGGGGAAACCTCACTGTGGCCTGCTGGTATCTGAAGGGGGACCACAATAAAGCTGGGGAGGGACTTTTTAAAAGGACTTGTAGTGATAGGATGAGGGGTAATGCCTTCAAACTGGAAGAGGGTAGATTTAGATTAGAAATTAGGAAGTTCTTCACTCTGTGAGTGGTGAGACATTGGAACATGTTGCCTGGAGAAGTTGTGGTTGCCCCATCCCGGAGAGTGTTTAGGGACAGTGTGGATGGGGCTTTGAGCAGCCTCATGTAGTGGGAGGCGTCCTTGCCCATGGCAGGTGGATTGGAACTGATCATTAAGGTCTCTTCCAACCCAAGCCATTCTATGATTGATTCTATGATTTTATGACTCTGTGATTCAGTGATTCTATGATTCTACGATTAGAGGCTTTCATCATAAGATTTACTTTCCCATTCTCTTGATTCAAGTCTGAATTTTTAAAAATCTGGGTCCAACTTGAGATTTTGCAATTCAATATCCAAGGATTACATTCTCCCTTCCAACCACAATGTTGCACGTGTTGTGGGTGGCCCATCAGTAGTACACTGGGCTCACACCATGCTTTTTTCTCAGGTTCATTGCTTCCTAGGAAGGCCTGTACTCTTTAGCCCTAGGCATAGCAGCACTGCCATGCGTATGGATTGCTTGTGGCATGCTCTCCTGACAGTGTTACTAACTTATTTTTCCTCCTTTAGCACCCTATCATCAGAAAATATTCCTAGGAAAGATTTCGTGTGTTTTTCCAAGTTGTTGTAAAATATGTATTAGCAGAAGGACAGAAAATGTCATCTCCCTTCTCCCCAGCCTTGCTTGACCTACCTCTGCCCTAGGTGGAGATGTCCCTGCTTGTGTAGGGAGGTTGATGACCAGATGACCTCCAGAGGTCCCTTCCAGCCTAAAACATTCCATGATTCTATGACAGAAGTCCAGCTGACGCTGATAGTGATGCTCCTTCTGTACTTAGAGGGAGGTCTATCATTTGGGCTTGTTTGGGTTTTTTTGCTCATTTTACCCACCTAATCCATGGGGCATTGAGTTTTGCCTCTTGTTGTGCTAATCTACTGGTGTTACAGCAGCACTTGTTTGTTCAGCAATCTTTAATCTCCTCAAGGGGTGCTTTCAGGTTTTGTGTGGAGATGATAATGAAATAAATGAGACAGGAGAAAGGATCAGAAGGGGAGTGTCTTAATAAGCAAATGATGCCTTCTCTGGGGGACTGGGAAAAGAATTAAAACCAGATCCTGGAATCAGGGTCAATGAGTAGGTTAAAAAAAAGTGAGAAGGGAGCTGCAGAAGACAGGGACAGAAAGGTTCATATCCTGAAGTTAGTGACATCAACACTGGTTTCCAGCCTGAGAGCTATGGGTGGCAGTGAGGCTTCTTGGGCTGTGTGGATGGGGACTTCTCACATTCAGCAGCTGAGTCCAGGTGCCAACAAGTGCTTCTGCTCCACATCTGTAGCAGCAGCAGACTGTGGACACCTGCACCCAGCTGGACCAAAGCCAACAGCTGTGGGTTTTATTCCCCTCTCACACAGGTAATGGTGACCTGACTGACCAGAGGAGGGGTTTAAAAGCCAGGACTTGCATCTGAGCAGTCTGGCTTCAGTTAGTAGCTAACTCCTCTGAAAACTGGGGTGAGATATATACCTTTTCTTAATCTCATGGAGGGTAGGAAGGATAGAAGTCTCTGCTTTTCCCCCTATCAGTGGTTTTGTGATGTCCTGTATTTTTAACATGAGCTCTCTGAGCTGAGGACATTTCCTCAGCCGTGTTCGTGCAGCCCTTGGTTTACAGGAATCCTGATCTTTGGTTGTTCATCTGTAATCTCAGCTGTAAGAATTTTGCCTTAGTGAAGGCTACAAGATTTACCCATCTAAATCATCAGTAAAACACCCCTCAACAGTCCTAAGTGTTTTTTGATCTTGTCTAGAAATCCATTTAACTGGCTGCTTAGTTTTTGATGTACACCACTATACAGCTTTACAGCTCTTGCTGTAAAACTTGTGTGTTTACTGGTGAATATTTGATTGAAACATTTTAAAAAGACTTTGATTTTTAAGATATTCTCTTCCTTGGGCCCCAGATTCCTGTTGATTTCAACTGGGCACAAGTACAGCCCTTTGCCTGTGCTCACTGGCTGCCGGCTTCAGACTGCTGTTGGTCTATCACACCCAGAGGAGTAGTATGAAGCTAATGACCAAGGGCAGAGGAGAGTTACACAAAAGACTGCTGAATAAAGCCTGTAATAAACCAAAAATAACT
>JANIJG010012359.1:22518-33114 GCA_024611175.1 Megaceryle torquata
GGGGGCGGGGATGCCCGGCTGGGGGCGGCCGGGCAGCTGCAGCGAGCCGGGCGAGGGCAGCGCGACCTCCCCGCACCGACCCCCGGGGAGCGGCTCCTACCCAATCCTACCCCCCCGGCTCCCGCTTTTCCCCACCACCGCCCCCCCCCCCTCCGCGACCCCTCCTCGAGCCCAGAAACACCCACCCACCCAGCGGGGGGCTGGAGCCCCGTTCCCGGTCCGGAGGGAAGAAAGGAAGAAAGAAGGAAGGGGGGGGGGATGGTGGTGAAGAAAGGGGAAAAAAAAAAAAAAAAAAGGAAAAAATATAAAAAGAAAATAAGGGGGAGGAAATTAAGAGGGGGAGAAATAAGGGAATAAAGAGGGGGGAATAAGGTTGTGGGGGGTAGGAGCGGACGAGCCCGGGCACGCACCCTGCGGAGCGCGGCGCGGAGCTTCCCCGCCGCGGCGCGGGACTCACCGGGGCTGGGGAAAAACAACCGCCCAGCGCTGGAAGCCTGCCCCCGAAATCCAGCTGCGGCACCGGGGAGGGAGGGTGAGCGGGAAGGAGGGAGGGAGCGAGGAGGAGGGAAGGGAAGGCAGGTTGTGCTACATGAGGCTCTAGACCAGTGCTGTGTGCTGCATTACAACAACAGAGCCAAGGGGGCTGAGCAGAAAGTCCCCATCCCTATTTTATGTGTGGCACCAACCTGCAGCACACAATTCTTGGCAAGCAAAGGATCCCCCAGCTCCCTGTCCCAAGGACACTGTCTTAGGCCAGCTCGGCTACAGGGCTGATGTTCAGTAAACTGGGAATCAGCATGTCTCTTTGCTCCTACAGCACTTGCCCTGGTGGCTACTTAAACCAATCCCTAAATTAATGGTGCAAAGAGTAAACATGCAGTAGCATCCCAATTTAACCAGGCTGGAGGTGAAGTCAGGGTTGAAAGCATTTATTTGTGTTTTAAAAGGCTACTGGAAACCTCCCTTTCAAGGATGAGTTAAGTAGCCTCATTGTCATGTCGTTACTGCATTTTGAAGTTAAACAGCTCCGTGATCTATGAACTCAAATCACACAGTTAATTACCCCGCGTTCCCCCTCCTTACTTCACTCCCCCTCGCGCTTTGCTCTTGAAATACATTATATTTCTTTGACAGTCCGCTGAGAACAATGTCTGCTTTTGTGACAGCGGCATTGCCAGTGGTGTAAAAATCTATGCATCTGTCAGGTTTCCCCATGTGAAACATAATTGCTTAATTTCCATTTGAAAGTACATCCCTGACATTAGAACAACGTAGACACACCAAGGATAACAATGATTTCCTGACACCTACAATGGGGCATAATGCGGTAATAAATATGTGTGCAAAATGAATGCTCTGCACACAGAGGGAGCAGGTCTGAATTTACAGCTGCAGATGAAGTGTTCCTCAGGAAAAAAAAAATAATAATAAAAAGAAAGAAACCAACAGATTAGCATCAGTGTGAGTCTATGTCAACCAGATGGCTTGCTATGGAAAAAGAGCTTCCCTGCTTTATTCCAGTAACCCTGGCTAGCAGGCTGAATGTCTGAGATGAGAAGAGAAAAATGATCTCATTCAGTTGGGTTTTCTTTTTTTTTATTTTTTTCCTTCTTGCATACATACAACTTCAGCTGGAGCAGAGTAAAAGCTCTGAAAAGAACACAGAAGTTGTCCCCTAACGGTGGTGTGTGATGGACCAGGAGAGCTCACGGATGTGGGTTCAAGTTTGCAGAAAGCATAGTGGAGAGCAGTGCCAGCTGGGAGGAGTGGAGCCCTCGGGGAACTGCTGCTGGCTCTAACCAGGCATCTGTGCTGCACCTTGAAATGATGTGTGGTTTTCCTTCTGGCTTCTCCATCCCTTGTGTAGCCCCTAAAATGTTTGGAGCAGAGGTCATCTCCCCAGGCCCTAGTTCCTAGCATCCTTAGATGCTATTGTGATGTCAGGCATGGCCAGGCATGTTGGTCCTAAGCTACCACTGGGCTTGGCAATGGAGCACACAGAGAGTTCATGTGGTGGCAGCTACACTGGGCCACTGTCTAGTTCAGGTCACCTTATCTCATTTTAGGCATTTAACTGAACACTTTGTAAGGAGCAGTTTCCTCCAGAGTCACTGAAGGCAGAAGCGTGTCTTCATTTGAGGACCGGAAAGGGATCTGGTGGTGCCTCTCTCTACAGATTGCAGGAAAAAACCCCTAGTGTAACAAGACTCTCAACTTCACCTGAAGTTAAATAGGGTGAGTCCAGGCCCAGATGCTTACCTTCAGGGCAATGACTGCTCTCCTTTGCCGGAGCAGGTCGGGACATCCTCACCAGCAGACTGAACATCACTTCTCCTTGGTGACACTACAGTATGACAGCTAAGTAGAGGACCTGTAACTGACAGTTTGAAGAAGGCCAAGTGTACTTCACAGACTTTTGAGACCCAAAACTAGATTTATAGCAATGGCTTGCTGCTAAAAGTATTATTTCAAAAAAACCCCTTGTACAATGATTCCTAGGTCAGGCATCTTCTTTGGACAACGTGCTTCACACAGCAGGCAATTTGGCTTGGAGTGTCTGGATTCCAGTGAGAACTAAGTACATTTTAGTGACACTGTGATGAGAGTCTTCCAACAGAGAGGCTGTAAAAGTAATTGGGGTGATCTGACCTCTCTTATCTGCAACAAATTATAGGATATGACTGTGCACAAAGAAATGGGAGACGAGAGTCCTTCTTATAAGAAATGAGCGACACTGTTTGTCAAGACCTGTTCCGATGCGAGGGCATGATTCACAGGGCAAGAGATGAACAGTTATTTTTCATTTTTCTTTGTTTAAATTCTATGCTCGGTGGCAATTTCTCACAGTAAGAAGGAAGGAGGATGTTTAACTTTGATTTGGTCTATGGTAGAATTAATGCACATGGACTATCCAGTCCTCGATTCTTTATTTGTCTTTGGCAGTGAATGAATGTCTGTCATTGTGAATGTCTACAAAATTACTATTTTAATGACCTGTTTGCTTCAATTAAGGCCTAGCTATTATCTTTCCAAGAGACAGAGTGTTGGGGAGGGGGAGACGAGTGGGAGAGAAAAGCTGATCACTAGGATGTGTGAGTAGAACGTTTAAGGGGCCAGCTGAAACTGAGAGTAGATTTGGAAAGGCTGTGTGATGAATCTGTGACATTGCAATATTTCAATCATCACATTTCAGATTCTGCTTCATGCATCATTTGCTATGAAAGTTTTGAGATTTTAATCAGTGTTTCAAGAGTAAATTGATACAGCCTAATCATTTAGAATCTCTGGCACAAGACCAAAGTGTATTATGTTAAGTGTATGTTATGTATTATAAAAGCTGCTTGCTGAAAATTAATTGAGTATTCCCGTGCTAGATAATGTTTCTCCATTCCCCAGAGCCCATCCCTTTGCGTGCGAGTGTTTTCCCAAGTGCAATGCAGATGCCAGAGAAAAGGTGAATATATAACATATGTAAAAGACTGGCTTACTTAGACACACAGCACAGTATCAAGCCTGCTAACCTCTCTGGCTTGATTGTGGGGCTGTTTATTTGTCTGCATGATGTGTAGGAGGAAAACTGACGGGTACAAAATGAAAAAAAAACACAAAAAATATTTTCCATAGAAGCAAAATATAAGAAAGCTCGTGCCGTGACTCTAATTCATGTAAAAGACTGGAAATGTGTTAGCATTTCTCCTGATGACTTATACGGACTTGGCAGAACAAGCAACCTAAGTAAATGGCATGGTTAGCAGCCAGTGAGTCTAGGTAACAAATGTGCCATCATATTATATATCCAAAGGCTCAGTAAATTCACGTGTTATGCTTGTCCTTCATTTTGTACCTGTGGCAATGCTGGTTAAAGAAATGCGGTCAGAGATGAGGGAGTTGGGTACACCTTTAATTTGCCTAACAGTGAGTGGCCACCAGCATGATTTATGCTCTGTGCTGACATTTCTGAAACAAACCATTTCCATCTGGAGGGGTTGGTTTCTCTGGGAGACTTGGGCCTGTTTTGCAAAGAGGGTTGGTTTTTGCATCTTCCCCTGACTACCTAGTACACAGGCAATAGCTTCAAATATTCTTGACCTGAGTTCAAATACCCCTGATGGCTGATGCATGGTTCTGCACAGGGGCTCCCCAGATGAATCTCTCCAACATTAGGATGTTCTAACCAGCATCCTGGTGAACACTGTCCTGCCTCATTTGTGGTTTTCAGTCATTCTCCACGTTAGGAACAAGAAGATGGGTGTTCACTGATCACAGATGGATCTCACTTTCTTCAGCTCCAGCCTCAAGTCCCCCTCATCACACATTCACTTCCTCTTGTCCACAGTTACAATTTTTAGAAAGTAGAACACCATCAATACCCAGAGCATGTGTCCATCCTCTCACCTTCTCACAAAACATCAAAGCAAGTCCCTTAGTCTGAACTAAACAGACCAAAGGTTTGAAGTCCATTTGTACACGTCCTGGGCAAGAGCCCCTGCTCACTGTAGTTTAAGACCTTCAGCCACAAAATGAGGAGAAAGGCTGCATTTCTTTCAATGGCTTTGTCTAGGACACCTGGCCTGCCTCTCTGACTTTCTTTGCCTCTTAGACTTTTTTAAAACCCCAAGGCAGTGGAAGGAAAGCATTTGTTTAGGGTCACTTCGAATGCTTCAGTCAGCCAGAATTAATTGTTTCATTCTGCTGAATATTGGGATTTTTTTTCTTTCTGTTTCAGTTCAATGCATAGTCTCCTCCCCAAATGGATAATCAATAATTCTCAGTGGCCTTAATCAAAGCATGCTCATTACCAGGCCTTTTAAGTTCAGATGTGGTCCATAAGATGGAGGAGGGAGGTAGCTGGAAGGAGGTAATCCTGTTCTTCTGAGGAATGAATACTGCAAGGCACTCAAGCAACTCCTTGCTGCTCAGGAGGTTTGTAGTCCCTTGCCTCCTTTCAGGGCCTGATTTGATTAAGACCAGCACAGAAGGGTCACGAGTACATTTGCTGGGTGCACACGTAGCATATCACATTTGCTGAGCAGGGAAATCCCACATCTGGCTTCCCTCTCAGGGCCTTGTCATTCTGCAGTCGTACATCTGCAGTTCCACTCCGTAGTACTCTCCGACCTCTCTTTCAAAGGACAGCTAGCTGGCTTCATCTGTCAGCAGCTTACTCATTACCTGGTGGCCACAGCTGAGAGGTGTTCTGTTAGTGGGTCCACTGGTCCCAAAGGAGTCCTCCTGCAGTCTAAGGCTGCAGCTGTTGCCCTGTCACCTAACCATCTGATGTGCTGTCTTTGATCACTGGAGAAGGTACTTCAGTGTCCTATGGGAGAGGTTTCGTGCTCACAATCTCAGGTGATTTAACACTGCAAGGAAATGTAGCTTAGCTGCCTTGTCTGATAATTAGCAGAAATAATCCAAGCATTTAATCACTAATTCTCTGTTTGTAGTGGCACCTTCTGGTAGGACAAAGATCAGGAAATAGAAATGGAGTATCCAAGAAGGTGAAATACCCCTAAGGTTCAAAACCAATACGCCCCTTCAACCCTGGTCTTGAAAGTTCTTCACTTCAGGAAGAAGGAAATTATTTGGTGACTGTGAAATCCTCACCTTCTCCCCTTGTGTCATTTGGACATAGATAACTTTCTTCCAAGGACAGGAGGCCAAGTTCTTTTTTTTTATTTTTTTGTAGATCATGGAAAAGCTTGAAGAACTTCCTTGGAATATCCTTCAAAGGTACTGTGGTCTTAACATCAGATGCCAGCAGACTCATTTGCTTCTCCTTCATTGAATACATATGTGAAATGGCACAGTCAGACACAAAACCTAACAAAGAGCTAGGCTGCTAGAGCTGAACATCTCCTTCCTAAAGCTCAGAGTCCATTTCTTCCTTCCTGTTGCTGGCTGCTTATTCACCATACAGCTGTGGCCACCCAATCACACCCAGTCCCATTTGCTGTTCATTTCCAGAGGCAGTCTATGAAGTGTGATAAAAATGAGTAGCCATGAAGAATCAAAACAGGTGAGCAAACTGTTCACACCGGATCTGACAGAGCATCTCATAAAGCCTCCTTCCAAACTTCTTGTCCCTTGTCCCATTGAGCTGTTCCATAACACAGGGATGCCCAGGATCCACTACAATGCTATTGACAGTTCTCTTGTTTCTTCAGCCCGATCACAGCCCACAAGCACTGCTGCAATTGCCCTGTTCCTCTCTTAGTTCATCTCTGCATGTCCCAGAAGCATGAAGGGATGAGATGGCATTGGGACTTTCCCTCTGTCCCCTATTCCTTGCATCCTTCACCTGGGCCAGGCTGCTGCTGAATGCCCAGGCTAGTGCAGGCCATGACATCCATGAGGGTACAACTGTGCGACCTATTATGGGCTGGGACACAACACTGCTGAGGCACACAACTCCAGAATTTGTGGTTTAACAGAGCCAGCCAAACCAGGCCATAACAGTAACCACAGCTCAGCATTGCCCTCTCTTGGTTTCCAGTTGGAGAGGGCAGAAGTGCACTCATGGAGATAGTTCAGTGTGAGTTAATGCTTGCCAGCTCTGAAGGCGTCGCGAACACTTTTGAGCTCTTGTATCTCCCATGGACAGGCCTGGGAGTGCTTGTGGGACTTTTACTGTGGATGAGCTAACAGAAAAGTAGGGATTGTGGAGGATGAGAGCCACAGATTTCTCTTGTTCACATCCTGGCCTTTCCCAAGTCATTTCGTCTTTCTGTGTCTGCTTTCCCCTGGGCAAAATCAAATGGTGCTTATGCAGATCAGTGAGGCATCTGGTGTTCCTACAATAAAGGGGCTACATAGTGTCAAGGAGTAACCAAGTTACCAGGAGGTGTTTATGGGGTCCGACCTTGGGACTGCCTGCAGCAGAAAAGGAAGAAATCACAGGCAAAAAACTCAGGCGGGTCTGTGCAGACATCAAGGACTGACAAAGCACATCACGGTGAGAATCAAGCAGGTGTCAAGGCCAGAAACCACAGCACTACTCAATTCTGTAAACTTGTGGCTTCCAACTTGTTTCTTCCCTGGCTGTAGACCCTTGAATTTTTTTCTAAAGGAAGGACACATCACTGTTCAGTGAATTTAAATCCACTAACAAGAGGCATTCCTGATCTCCATATGTCACAGAGACCCCAAGCTGAAAAAAATCTGCTATAGCTATAACTCTTGGGTACTTGCTGTTCCAGACCTTAGAGGACAACACAATCTTGGTTTCTTAGCCAAAGTATTACATGGGCCGCCTACTACCGGATCTCTGGCTCCCCATGCTTAGCTTTGTGCTGCGCTTCACTTGTGAATGAAATCAAGCATAAGGAGCCAAAGTCCTTGGTCAATATTACCTCTGGATGTTCTGTGTAGCGCAGAGAACTTGAATTATGGCTCCAGATCCAGCTTGCAGATACTTGCCCTCATCTTGTGTGTTTTTTATTAAAGCTGTGTCCCAGCGAATTCCATATTAGCAAACCAAAGTCTGGGGGCTCTTTCCTCTTCTAAAGTGTAGTCACTGTGTCATGACGTTATAGCTTATCATCATCTTTATATTAGCAGCCAAAGAGAGAGGCTCTAGACTGTATATCATTTTTTTTTAAATAAGTAATAAAACTTCATATTTTTTCATTTTGGGACTTGATAGCAAAAGCAATGAACACTTTTGTTTACCTTTTAAATTGCACAGTATTGGCATTCTTAAAGTCTGGACTGAAAACTCATAATCTTTTTTCATTAAAGTGCTCAATATCAGGCTTTCTGCAATTTATTGTTCCTTATTTTCCATGTATTATGACAAACCACTAAGCCTAGGATGTCCGTTGCCATTGCTAAAGCTCTGTGTCCTTGTCTGATTGGAAAGCCACTCTTCATTGTTCCCTTTTGTACACTCTCCATGAAGCCAACTGGCTTCAGCTGCTGGCAGATAAAAAGTGAGAAGAAAAAGTGGCGTTAAAAAAAAAAAGTGCCAGGAAAATCTCCCAGCAGTCCTCAGTGTGAACAGATCTAGCCACCCCAGGAGGAAACTGGTGAAGTTGACAAGCCCCTTTCTTCGATGCCTGTGCTGTCTGGTGGGACTCGCTCTCCTGGGGCTGATGAGTTGCATCCAGCTCTGTCTGACAGAGATGCTACTTTGCTTCTGATTTCTTTTGTCATCTGCCATATTGCCAGTTCTATAAGTCACGTAACAAAAGCAGCAGAAACAAACCCCTCAGCGCAAAAGTGTGCTAGAAACTTGCTTATGCGAGACAGAGGAAGACAGGCAGAGTGGAGCAAACACGTGTGAGGTGGCTTGAAAGGATTATCAGACCAAAGGGGTGGAGCAAAAAGTTCTGGTAACAATCTCCTTCTCTTTGTGACTGTTAGCCAGGAGACAAGAGATGAAGATGATGGGCTGAGGCAGTGATATTGTAGAAGCTCAAGGCATCTGCATTCTTGTATTCTTGTTTTTTTTCCTTGGACCTGCACTAATTTATCTACCTTCATTACCCCATGAAGCCAATAACAATTTTATGATGTCTCTAGGAGATTCCAAAGTCTGCAAAAACACTCTTCAAAGCTCAGTGACGAAGGTGACTTGTGACTTTGAAGTGAGGCTGCTGTAGGGCAGCTGGTTATTGGAGAGGCAGGTGTTTTGGCATCAGCAGGTGATGGTTTGTTCTACACAAAGTAAATGACCCTCATAGTAAATCATCATCAGCCTGTAAGTGTGAACTCTGCTGTGACCAGACCAGATTAGTACTGTATATAATGGCAGCAGTGTTCAGCATGAATAAGGCCAAATCAGGTTATAAAACTGCTTCAACTTGTGTTAAAGTGCAGTGCAAAATCTGAAATCTGGCTTTTAGCATGGCTTGCTGTGGTGGGAACCTAGTAGTGATGCCCTTTAGCTATGGTTAGGTTTAGCACTATCATAAATCCCCACTGCCAAATCCTGTTGTTGCTTTATAGGTCCATCAGGCTGGAGCATAGCTTTCCACTGGCATTGCTGATCGTGAGTCTTTACCCTAGGAACAGCCAAGGACAAGGTGCAAACCCAGGTCAGCAACCAAAGCAACAGCTTCCAGCAGCAACAAGCAGAGGTAAATTGTTAGGGATGTGGGGACTCCAGTAGAAAAACCAAAGGGCCAGATTTTAAAGGGACTTAATTCCCTTGCTCACAGGGCAATCAGGAAGAGTGGAACACATAAATGCTTTGGAAAAAATAATCTGTCCCTCAGGGTGCTATTTGCCATAGCAACCAGATGAGGTATAACCTGGCTTTACTAGGCTCATCTGGATCATCCTCAGCCCACCTTCCCTTGTGTGAAATAAAGTATCAGGATCATTTTAAAATGAGCCTTTGATATATTCACTGCCAGCAGTGCTGCTTGTGGCGAGCAGCTGCTTGTCATCAGTGTACTCCATAACAGTGACCACCTCACTGCCCAGGTTTCCTACAGCATCTGCCTCCAGAAGGAGTTAGAGGAGGAAGAAAGCAGAGTTGACAATGCCTAGTGCCCTGAGGAGCCTGCAAATCAAAGACTCAAAAAAAGGAGTGGGAGGGAGGGAGGACTCTTAAGGGCCAGGGTTTCTTGTGTTTTATTTTCCTTTAACAAGCACAGGCTTGCTTGGATCCTCACATCCAGACAAAGGTGTGCGTGTAGTTGCCAAGCTGTGTTTGTGTGTGCCACCACCACAGAGCTATGGAGTAATGGATCCAAAGAGAGATTAGGCAAATTCAGAGAGGGTAAGTCCATGGTGGCTGTTAAACTTGGTGGTCTGGACACAACCCCAGCCCTAAAGTGCCTTTAAGCTGCTGGTTGCTAGAAACCAGAAGGGGATGCCAAGCAGAGCCTCAGCCTCTGCATTTCCCATTCTTAAGGATCTTCCCAAAGGATTTTCTTCTGGCCCCTGCTAGGATGCTGAGCTAGACAGACCTTTGATCTGACCATGTTCCTCTGCCTTTATGTTGTTATTCCCATATGTAATTTGGACACAAAGGTGGGAAATGAGCTTAGCTGTCCTCTTCTATCACAGCACCATCTCCAGCATGCCTATTGCACGTAGGATCTGCATGTCTCGTGTGCTAGCTAAAGGCTGGCAGCTACATGCATCGAGGAAGAATTCATAAATCTGTTACTATTTTCACACTTCTGAGGTTCAAAATGTTGTCTTTGCCAGAAACAATAGCCTCTTAATCTTGCTAGATGGGAAGTGGTATCCTGCTGACTCGCTTTCTGCCACGGATGCTCCTGCTCTGTCAGTATTTTTCTCTTTCTTTATGAGGAGGTCCCATCCCTATGTGCAGTGATAGATGAGCCGATGAACAGGCAAAGCATTTGCATCTGGACTGAGGATCACGGGCCACTGCATAGTACATTGCAGACATTTGGGTTTTTGTTTACTGTAGGGTGGAAGCAAACAGCCCAAACATGGGCATTTCAAACACAAGCAGCTAAGCACCTCTTGTAGTGAAATCTCCTCCTCTCTGGGGCAGAGGTGGACTAGTGTCATGGTTTAGGGTCAGGGTGGCCCTCTGTTAAACCCCCCTCCCTCCCCAAAGGGGAAGAGAAAAGGAATAAGG
Source organism: Megaceryle torquata (assembly GCA_024611175.1). Lineage (NCBI taxonomy): Eukaryota > Metazoa > Chordata > Aves > Coraciiformes > Cerylidae > Megaceryle > Megaceryle torquata. Next base: position 33,080 of record JANIJG010012359.1, read on the forward strand.
GAGAGAGACTTAGTGATTAGAAAAGGAAACTAGAA
>JANIJG010012359.1:39647-65285 GCA_024611175.1 Megaceryle torquata
CTCTGCTGAGCAGCTTTCCAGCCACTCCTCCCCAAGCCTGTAGTGCTGCCAGGGGTTGTTGTGGCCAAAATGCAGAAGCTGGCATTTGGCCTTGTTGAAACTCATACCACTGTCCTTGGCCCATCAGTCTGGTCTGTCGAGATCCCTCTGCAGAGCCTCCCTACTGTCAAATAGATTGGAAGTGTTGATGAAAAGATTTTTAATGGAACTACCCACCTTTGTTACCACTGAAGTCAGAAGCTCTCACTGGGAGCAGATATGACAATGCAACTTCTGAGCTTCAGCAGGAACTATTTTCTCCATGATTTAGATGAATTTTCTCCTTTTGCTTTGGGAACAAAAGTTGATATATTTTTTCTCCTGCTGAAGATGAGGAAAGTAACTGGTAGATGGATGATGGCAAAATATTTATCTAAACACATCCCTGGGTTCCATATTCCTGATGTGAACTTCTGAATATTCATATCTATTGGCTTGATCCACAGTTGAAGGAAGGAAAGTTATGAATAAAGATTTAAAGAGCCCTCTTTCAAAAGGAATGTAAGATAACACCACAATGTCTGTCTGCAGACGTGTGTGGATGGGGGAGACAAGGAAAGACTGATATCATGGTGAGGGAGGAAAATAAAAAAATAAACAAAGAAAGAAACACTGGATGATGTACAACTCTGTTTCTCATGCCCACTTTGGGAGAAAGACCTGCTGCTACTATTGTCTCAAGGAAAGATCTCAGGGGGGGCCAATGTTTATAGCAGCACACTTGACACCAGATTAAACCACTTACTGTAGGGACATCACCACACTTTATGTAAGGACACTGTCACTCTAAGGGCCTGATGTGCGCTCTGAACTTTGAACCTCTGAAGAGTGTGTTCTGGTGATGTCCCCTCTCCCCACTGGTTATAGAGGTGTCCTTGGCTGGTCAAACTCTTGACTTTAAGTTCTTCAGTTTCTGACAGATTTGTGACTCTGCATACTCCAGACTTCTGCTTTAGTCTCATAGTCTCAGCCCCCTCCCCCAGGAAACATTAATGATGAACAACATAAAGCCCCAGCCTCCCAGTCCTGAAGTACATCTCACTTTGGGAATGCTAAGTTGATTTTCATTTCCCAGGTACGTTAATACAAGCATCAAGTCAACATTGTGATGTTCCTTTCTAACAATAGTTAAGAAAGACTTTAGGAAAAAATAAATAAATTTAAAAAAAATCAGTCTATCTGCATCAATTTCACAGTAGGCTGGGGAAAATGTGCCAGGTAAGGAGTTAAGCCACAGACTTATCTCTTTTAAATAAAGGTTTAGTTCCACATTCAACCCAGGTATGCTGCCTTACTGCTTCATCAAACACAGCATAGGAAGTAAATGCACAGCAGAATCTGCTGTCTTCAGCCCAAAGCTTCTCTGGATAAATACAATGAAAAATAAGTTACAAGTTGTCTGTAAAAGATCAAAATGAGACAAAATAAAGACACTAAGTCCAAGGTGAAGATTTTGAAGGGTATAAATGGTCCTGAAACAAAAAAAGTCTTGATGAGGGTATTGGATGCCTTTCTGCTCCTTGTACCTCCAGAAACCTTCTTTATTTATAGTTAACTGCTCCCAGAACATCAATCAACTACTAAAAAAAATCATTTTCTTTTCCACAAAACAAAGACATCTTAAACTGGTTTGTAGAAACTTGTTGAACTTTTCCATGAGACAATTTTTATGGGAAAATAGAAAATAGTTTTGTTTTCAGATTTTCAAGGAAATCTGAACTATTTCAGTGAAAACCTTCATTTTATTTTGCCTGCAGAAATGTTTTTGTTACACTTTTCATCAAAATAATGGATTGAAAATGTGGCTACCTATTCTGGTAAGGAAAGAAACATAAACTAATGCAGTAGTTTGAAATATTTCTATAAAGCAGGCTGAAAGTGTTTTTTCTCAGTTCTTCTGACAACATACACATGCATTTTCTTTTTCTTGGTGAATGCAACCTTACCAAAGTAAAAGCAACAGATTCATACTGCTGTGCCAAGGGACACCCATATAGCATCACAAGGAAGATGAAATCTCCCTGCCTGAAACCAGGTACTGTCACATGCAATCTACCAATAATTACATTAATTTTAATTTCCCAAAGTAAATATAAAAGCAAAACATAAGAAAACCTTAGCTATCATGAAATTGCTCTCCAATGATAAATTTCTGCCCACACCACGATTTTATGGAGGCTGTAGTAAGTTCAGAAAACAAGTCTTGTGAAAATGCTGCCAGAAAAAAATCCCGCACATAATAATGCAAACATGTTTTTTATTGCTATACAAAACTCCTTAGTGCTGGAGGCTACCTCAGTGACTTGTGAGATGATTCTTTCTTGATTACAAATATTCTCATGAACACAGAAAACCAATAGCTGCAGTTCATGATGCTTGGTAGAAATGGCAGTAACTTGGCTGCCTCAGCCTGTTGAAATTCTTCAGCTGCCCAAAGTGCTGTTATTTTCTAATTGCCAGTGGAAGAGTTCAAAAAGAAGCCAAAAATAGTATCAAAAAACCCATCAAGCTGTAGCACATCTGAGGATGTATATGAATACATGTTGTATATGAGTTCCGACATGTTCTATAGCCATGATCTTTAAAACTGAGGTCTTGTCTTTAGCCAGAGTACATATAACTGTATGTGTGTATGTATAAACAGCAGGAGTTATCATTCTGACAAAGTATGAACTCTTTCTTCCTTTTCACCATCCTTCCAAACATCAATGTCCTATCTGACACCACGTTGCATTTCTTTTTTCACTTCAGACACTTCTCTGGAAAGCTAACTGAAAACAATTCTTGTCTCCTCTTCTGGTTGTATAAGCAACTGCAACAATTATATAACTGCTGAAAAAACAACCTCCTTTCAGGGCAAAATGTATACAAAACAATTGAAAAAAACCAAAAGGAGACCCAGAATATGTCATTTTCCTGAGCAGATAACCCAACGCACCATACAAATGAAAGTTAAGCAAAAGATCTACTACAATCAGAAGAAAAATAACTCACTTCGATTCATATCATGGTCTGGCTGTTTTTAGACAAGAAAATCTCTCCAGCAAATCCAAATTCTGCAATCCTTGCATAAATCAATGACATCATCTTTGGTGACTCACTGCCTACAATATTTATATTCCGCAGGCTGTCTCCCTCATGGGAAGGTGTCTGTACTGCTGAGACCCATAGCTCATTCTGAGCCTTGTACAGGAGGTAGAGAGGATGTTCTCTCACCTTGCCTTAATTTCACACACTTTACACAATATCCCAGTAGGATTTCTTTTCTCAGTTTCAGAACAATGTTGAACAGTTCTTTGTCTCCTGAGAAGCTTCATCTTGTGTTGTCTTGGGAATAGCATAGACAAGAACATATGCGAGCGTGCTCGTGTTCCTGTGTATGACATGAATCATCTTGGTAGACTGTTTTAATGTGATATACTCAGATAACATGAAGGCTGAAAGGTAAGGACTTACTAAACATGAGATGGCATTGGTGCATGCAATATTCATTTTGCTCCAGTCTGTGAAGGCGTGATGATGCATTCTTTTATTACATGCTCGTACACTCCTTCTCAAATACTCTATTAAACACTTTTTGTTATGTTTTCCTATTATCTGATCTGGTCACCCCAGGCTCCCTTTATAGTTGGTAAGAAGAAACGGGCTTTTCTGCAGTGCAATTCATCTCATCTGAAAATAGACATCTAAAATATCACAGCTGAATCACTCTTGAGAAGTACCCTCCAGTCATTTACACCTGTGTAAAATACAGTCACTTACCTTGATTTAGCTCACAGAAAATTGCCCTGTGTGAACAGCAAGATAAAGAACAATCTGATTCATCCATCTCCATCCCTCTTTACACTTCAAGGCTGTAATGTGTGTAATCTCAAAAATATTTCTGGTAGATGGAAAAAGATCTCCAAACTGTCAGAGTTTGTAAACAATTTCCCTCGTGTCTGTAAATCATTGAATGCACCTCATTATCTTTATGAAAGGCTCCATTTTCTGAATGTGTGTCCTTTTGTGTTTTCCTCTTTGGGCTTTTAAACTTCTGCAGCACAAGGAATACGACGACCTTCTCTCCCTCTTTGCACTCATCTCCTTGATTAAAAATTTCCGTTGCCACTTCACTGTTGAAGAACTCGGGCAACAGGCTCTAGGTTACCTGATTTAAGAGTAGTCATAGCTTCTTATTGTGGCCTAATGGCTTAAGTAAATTATTCTACATCCTACCATTTTAAAGTGTTTACTGAGGAAACATCTTTTCTCTTCTTCCTCTGGCTCAATCTGCATTTTTTCTGATACCCAAATCATCAACAGGACTATTGAGTATAAAATATGCCGTATAAGGCACAATTATAACAACATTTCTTAATGATTTATATTCCTGCAGCTTTGCAAATCTCAAAGAATTTTAGTTAAGGCATAATGATTCCAGATTTACACCAGAAGAGCTGAACTCAACATCTGGCTCAGAATTTCATCCAGTGTAAAAAATGGTTCAAACTGTGAAGCTTCTGTGTGCCTGTGCTGGTGGGAGTTGGAAAATGCAAGAAAATGGGTGTATTTCTAAAATGGAAGCACCAGGCTATTTTATAATTATATTACTAAAAGCTGGGAAAGCAAGTTGTGTCTTCCACACCCAACATAAGATTATAAACCCAAAAATACGATGTTCATCTGACCCTTTAAAATGTTACCTCCATTATTTTCTGTCTATGGAGTTACTGCATACGGGCAACAGCTGCGTAACCACAGCTATTTGGATACAATCAAGTTAAAGCCATAGGACTAAGAGTAGCAACTATTGATTTCTATTATGATTTCAACTGCCCACAACGATGAGATGCTTACATTAACACATATACATGCACAGAAAATAAACCCTGATCTGCAAATGAACAACCAGTACTGCTTCTTTGCAACTGGATAGATCTTGAACACCAACGGAGATCTCGGGGCTCAAAACCTTTTAAGCATAGATAATGCAGATCATGTGTTGAATCCAATGCCAAGCATTTCTAGATACACAAAGGTATGGCTTTGATCTAGCTTTGATTACCCTGGTAAAAGGAATATTCCCAGACTGTCCAAGAAGTATGTCACCACCCTACCTACTGGTCAGATCTGCCAGCTGTCCTACTTGTGTGACTGCTCCCCATTTATTTCATCCAAAGCCTCACATGTAGAAACACGCTGCCATCTCAGAAAAAAAAAATATGGAGGAGTAGGAGGGGCCCAGAGATGAAGAAACAAGTATTTTATGCTATGGATCCCTAAATGTGACTACACTTCTTTAGAAGCTGTCTTCTATCCACAGATTTTCTCAAAATCTGTGCATTCCTGGCCAGGTGCAGTACATATGAGGTAGCACTTCTATCTTACCTGACATAACATGACAAAGGCCTCTCCTGGCAAAATAGCAGTTAAGAAATATTGTTTTGTCTGCCCACACAAAAAGATGGTGCATTCATTTCAGAGAAGAACTTCATAACATTTCCAAAGACCTACAGACACTAAAAATACCTTGGACACATCAGCTGCTGGTGAAATCAGCACGCTACCTGTTTGACCTAAAAGATACATCTGGAGCAAAGATCAAGAAAATCAACTATCCTACTGAAACATCCCCTTTTGTTTGTTTTGTGGTGGTTTGTATCAGTATTTTGACATACTGTGAATGAAAATCAAAGCTAGTTCTGTGCAAGCCGTGAAGACTAACTGTCTTTCGTGAGCTTTGGTTGTCCTCAGGGAGTGTGGTGGTTTAACCCCAGCTGATAATTAAGACCTGCACAGCCACTCACTCACTCCCCCTTGTGTGGGATGGGGGAGAGAATCAGAAGAGTAAAAGTGAGAAAACTCATGGATTGAGATGATAGTTTAATAGGACAGAAAATAACAGCAATGGTAATAATAATAGTGAAAAGAATTAGAGTATTCAGAACAAGTGATGCCCAAAGCAATTGGTCACCACTCATCTACTGATGCCCAGCTGGTTCCCAAGCAACAGCCCCCAGTCAGCTTTCCCCCAGGTTTATATGCTGAGCATAAGGTCATATAGTATGGAATATTCTTTTGTCCAGTTTGGGTCAGCTGTCCTGGATCTGTCCCCTCCCAGCTTCTTGTGCCCCTCCATCTTTTTTGCTGGTAGGACATGAGAAACTGAAAAGTCCTTGACTTAGTATAATCACTACTCAGCAGCAGCTAAACGATCACTGTGTTATCCACTCCACAATCCAAATCCAAACCACAGCATTAAACCAGCTACCAGGAAGAATAACTCTATCCCAGATGAAACCAAGACAGGCAGAAACAGAGAGAGCTGTTGACCTTGTGCAAGTGTGAGTTCAGAGAACAAGGCACTGCCTCATCACACAGAGTCGCTGTGCTCTCCATTACCCTGAGCTGTGGTGTCCATTTTTCCACCACTGTGTAGGAATTACCACTAGGATGGATTTGAAGGCACCTGAACTGCACACTTCATGAATGAGTGAACGGAGTACACAGCAGGAGTTACTCAGTCTCTGGAGTCAAATATATACATCTGATCAGCTGAGTAACTGCAGACTCCCTTTTGTCCATTGACTAGATCTTCATTGTCTTTCATGGGAGCTTAGATATCTAACTTACGTGTGGATGCTGACATATAAATATCTGTATTTCAAGTGTCTACACCATCTACAGTCTGTATCTGAATGGGAACTATGTGTTATTGATTAGTTTTCCATAGGTGTGGTGAGAAACCTATCTGTAAGAAAGCTGCTAAGACCTAACCAGCTGGAAGTGTCACTTTGGTATCGGAGGGAAAGATCTGGGACGTAGTCCAATGCAAAGATGGTGAGCAGAAGTATAGTATATATATATATATATACCCTTTGCATGTCCTTTCACCAAACCCAGGTGAAAGACCCTGTCACCTGCAGGACAAATCCTCACAGGTCTTACCCTGGGATAGGAAATGATTCCTTCTTGCCCTCAGAGAGAGGTTACAGGCAGATCTGCCACCATCTGATAACCTGGTATGACAGCAAGGTCTGTCAGGAGGCACTGGGATAGAAGTTAGTGCTCTCTAAGCCATAGTGAAATACCAGACTGCTTTAGCTTAGTATGAGAAAGATTTTTGAATCAGTAACATTATCATACACAGCACAGGTCATAAAGGTTTTTTTGCCTCCTGCCTGGGTTCTGAAAAACCCAGAGAATAATGACTTCAGGTAACACACAATCTAGTTGCCTCTGAAAATGATCATGCCAGTGATAAGGCTGAACACAGGAGAATCAGAAAGTAGGACCCAGCATTCTCTAAATTATGTGATTTTATAGAAGCAATTTCCAAGGAACTATAAAGAAATGGAATCAATCCCTGTCAAGGGTCTTTGGAGTGGTGAGCTGAGGGGAGCACAGGGGACATGCAGGGGTTCTTTTGTGCTTTCTTTAGGAGTTATGGGTCCTCAAACAGAAACACAAGTAGAAAAAAAAAAAAAAGCCATTTGAGAATAGAAAATGTAGTCCTTTAGCCTTATCTCTTTAGAGAGCCTTATCTCCTTTTGTCTGTTTATCCTAAACATTTTCAACTCAGTGCAGAGCTCCCTTCTCCTCCCCTGTTGATAAAGAAGATCTATAGATGCTTTAGATAACAAAACTAGGCAGAAGGCCACAAAGAATCATTCTTCGGAGCATGTACGTAGCCTGTGTCTGTCTGCATCTTCTGCAGACTTCTGCAACTTACAGAGGGCCCAGACAAGACCCTGGTCCTGGTGTGTCAGATGCTACAAAAACCTGCCCAAGAAAATCCCTGGCCCAGTTGGAGAAGGGAAAGGCTGAGAAGGAAAGAAAGATGGCATGAGTTTAAAGGAGTGGTTAACACCAAGGTTTCAAAAGTAGGTTTTGGATACTCAGTTTGAAATAAAACAAGGGATTTTATCAACCAGTATTTTAAGCTTAACACCTAAAATCACTAAGAGGTTTGGAAAACCTTGACCTATACCACTGTGTTATGATAAACAATATTTCCCTCTACACAGGTAACATTCAGGATTGAATGCTAATCTCTCAGTGCCCTTTCCCTATATTAAATGTCACTCTTATCTACTTAGTGAAACTCCTGGTAGAGAAAGGTCCTGTCATGGTTGCTTTCTAGATCTAAGATACTAATGGCATGAAGCAGCCAGTAGGAAGTTCAAATATCTTCCCAGTGCAGCTACTGATGTTGATCTAATTTCAATCCTTTTCTCATGTCCCTGTAAGCATCATCAAAGCAGCATAAAAACTGCAGAGGAATTGACAGAGGTATAGTCAGGCAATCCACAGTGTGCTTAAGTATAGGACTCCTTTCCATTTATGATCAAGAGCAGTGGATTTGAGCAGTTCTGGGTAGCAGGCGGGCTGAATGGCACGTTGCTCTAAGATACCATTCATGTTGTGAAGAAAAGATTTGCAATTAATTTCACCTCCCTTTTGATTGCTAAAAGTCATGCATGTAGTCAGAGCTAATTGCCCAGAGTGCTTTTATAGACTGTGAAAGAAAGGTATTTTCAGAAGGTGATTCATCCTCTCCATCCTACCCCTGAGATGAATAGCCTGCAAGAATGGCTGTCAGCCTCTGGTGACTGCACAGAGAGCTGAGGCATGGCTTATACCAGATACATAAATCTTTGTCTGGTAAGAATCATCCCAGACAGAGTGATACAGGTGGCATATGAGCCCCTACACCCTGTCCACCCTGTCCAGAAGAGTTCACATGTATGCATTTCTTTATATATAATAGAAAATGCTCTCTCTGCATCCTCTTGTATTTTGGCTACATCTATAATTAAATTTTTCTTCCTGCTCTCCCAACATTAATGCAATAAGGCACTACTGAATAAATACAGTTAGGGTGGGGGAAAACAATGAGGAATAAAACATACTGTGTGCAGACCCATTTCAGAGGCTGAGAGCAGAAAATCAGAGCACAGGCAGAGCAGCCTGAGTGTTTCTGGCGAGCTTGCAGGCACAACACAAGTAAACATCTGAAAGACAAAACTACTATCGGCTCAGCATAGAAAGCAAGCTGCCAGATCCAGACAAAAATGAGTGTGAGGCCCAACCTAAGCATGTGTGTGCATGCTGAAGAGAGCCAGAAAATCTCTACAAATGTCACCATCCACTCTGGTTTGATATATGGGCCCCAGAGGCCAAGAACTTGACTCTCGGATCTTTTTTGTGCAAACTGTGACATCTCAGACTCACATCAAGAGCTTTCTATATGTTTTGGCTCAATATCTGCTCCCAGTTATGTTGGTGGAAGGAACTTCAGATTCACACCAACCTAACAGAGTTTATTTTGCCATCTGTCTGTGTTTAGTCTTCCTATTAATAATTAAGGCAAGTAATGCAGATTGGGATGGAAATTCTTTCCTGAGGAACAGAGCTGCGTGCCCTGCAAACCACCTAGCAGCCACTGAAACTCTTGTTTCAAAAATTACTAGTGAGAAAACTCACTACTCATTTTTCCGTAAGTATTGGCATTTCTAGGATGTCCATTGCCATGGGTGTGTTATTTAACTTTTCTGCTGAACAGGACCATGTCCCAGAAGTAATGGGCTCAGTTAATAACATGCTGTGAGATTTGTGAGGGTTTTTTGAGCTATAAATGTACTTTCTTGCGGTCTGTTAATGAAATCATCCTTCCTGTCAATGAAATAGGGCTGCAAAAAGGCAAGTTGCACAAGTTTCCCTTGATGGAGTTTTTTCCCAGCCCTCCCCACAGTGCAGTGCTATTTGCACAGGGGACTGTGCACTGGCTCAGGAAGCCCTTCCAGGAAAGCCCACCTCCCTCAAAAAGATTATCAGCATTTAGCATGGCCTTGGCTCAAGGCTCTCTTCCACTCAAGAGAGAGGTAGCAGGTCACCACCGAGCCAGGTGGGGCTCTGTCAGCCATTGCCTGCTTTCTGATACAGGTTGAACAAGTCTGTTTTACAATGCACAACACATGAAATCCCAAAGGGGAAGGTGAACCTGGCAATAGTTAAAGACATTATTAATCTCATGGACAAATGCCTCAGTCACCACTGAAGTGGGATGTCTTTGCCTCTTCTGAGTTGTTTCCTGATTTGCACTGATCACAATCCCATGCATCTTCTATGGGGATACGACACAGCACTGAACTTTGGCACAAGCTGCTCAGAATTAATTATAGTTGTGAAGCACAGAGCTGTGGGGCCCCCAATTCTATTGATAATCCTCCTCACCATGTAATCAAATTTAACCCCCTTTGGCCCAATTACAAAAATCCCCATCCAGGACCAGCACTTCTGGAGGATAAAATACTTACTTGAGTTTTTTTCCCAGGTCTCTTTACCAAATTTCTCTATATTAAGAGATTTCAGACAGGAATTGATAAACCCATACTAAAGGGAGGCAAAATATTAACATATTATACCTCGTGGAATAAAAGGGGAAAAACAGAGCTCTTGAAATGCTAGTTAAAATGTAATAGCAAGCCTCTAAAGAAAACAACAATGCCCTCATTTTTGCATACATTTGGTTTTTTAATAGCTCTGCTCATTTTGACCCCGAATCCTAAACTCTTCACAGCAGTAAAACAAGTTTCCATAATGAAAATATAGTAAAGTTTGAAGCAAGAGTGTAATTAAAGACAGCTACAACAAAATCATCTCTGGGCAATTTGAATCCTTTTGGAACCAATATGGTTAAACTATTGACAGAATAAAGAGGGGAAATTAATGGATCTCATATTAGACTTGAGTGAAAGGCAACTGTTTTGTTTGGGAAAACCACACAGCAATTGGTATTTTAATCTGATTTACAAAGCCTGCTATTGCTTTTCTTTTTTTTTTTAAGTGTTCTCTCATGGTGTATTTTCAGCTTAAAGAGTGACACTAAAAGAAGTTAACCATGGTTTGGCTGTCTGCTTGCAGCTTCTGCAGGGCAGGTGCTCTCAGCTCTTTGCAGCAACCGAGTTGCTCCTGCTCGTTGTTGTTCTGGCACATCAGCTGTTGAGTGTCTCTTCTTCTTTATTTCTCTTTTTTTTTATAGTACATGAGTTTTGAATGTTTAGAGCCATGGTATACAGGACTGAGAGATCCACAGAGAAATATAACCCCCAGTGTTTACCTTTCTACATATCCTTTCCCAGGAAATCAGGGCATACTGCTCTGAAGAAAACAAAAAGAAAAGTATTTCTGTTGGCCTGAGTCTGAACTGAGGGTTTCAAGGTGAAAACATGAAGTTGCTTAGGAGATACTGGGGGTGAGTGATGGTGGTGTTATTTCTAACAGACCAGCCTCAGTTTTCAAATCTATAGATTCTGGAAGTAGGCTGCTCACTCCATTAAATGCTGTTAAGACAGCTCAGACACCATCCATCTGTATGTCTCGGGATACATCGAGCCAGGCAGGTGGAGTCCATTGCCTGCTTAGCCTCTCAGCTCACCAGGCAGTCTCCACAGGTTGCATACCAATTGCACTTGGCAAGTCCTGCTGATCTTTGTCACTGTAAGACATCATACCATATAAGTAGAAAGAGCAACTACTGTGTGTAAAAAGACAATACTGAATCTCTTCATTCTGAGATCGCTTCTAGGTTGTTTCATTTCTTCCCACCTTTTGTTTCCCTTCAGCCCTCTGAAGTCAGCAGGCAAGCTCCAGATCTACCATAGAGAAAGACATCACACTCTGACCTTTTATAACTCACTTCAGGGTAGAACAAGTCTGAAACCTCCTAAGGAACAGGAAGTGTGGTGGAATGTTACTCTAAGAGCTTGTCTGTGGAAAATCCCAGGTTTTCATGTGCAAGTATCCTCTGGAAGAGGGGTACTTTTGCAAGAGCCCTTGGAGATGCTCCTGTGAATATCAGAGTAGCAGCATTTCTCATATTCACACAGCATTCATAGAAATTCTGGTTTTATGAGTAATTGCACTTCCAGGAACATTATCACCAAATCCTTAGGGTTCAAGTTACACGGGAACATCAGTAACAACCAACAGCCCTGCAGGAGGAGAGAGGCAAGGGCTGCAGAAATCTGACAAAGGTGTGGGACAATTCTTTCTTTCAGAATTATGCCACTGGAAGGCTTAAAATTAGTGGGCTTAGAGGCAGACAGACTGGTCTAAATCTAGTCTTCTTGTGAATCTAATTTAATTCCTAGAAGTGGAGCTGTGTCTGCTCAAGCTTGGCTCCAGACCAGCTTTTCCAAAAGCAGTCAGGCACCAGTGCAATTGTCAGAGTCACTTAACTCCTGCTGATGCTAGTTACGTGCCTTTTGAAAATCCCACGAAGGGCGACTGCAAATCTGGCCCCAAGTATACTCACTTCAGTTTATTCAGCTGTAATTACAGGTCAGGTCTACTCACTCTGGAGTACTTCCATTGAACTGCTCACTTTCCTGGCACAGTAAAAACCTATATCATTGAGGTGAGCGGGGCAAAAGTTAATTCTGTGTATTGAAAAACTGAAAAGTGAAGCTATTGAAGGATAAGGATGTGATGAATCAGTTTCTCTACAGTGAAATGATGCTAAAGCTAGTTCTAACTTAGGCACAGCATAGAGTATTTTACTGTTGATCAATTCCCTTCTCCCTTTGCTGTTTCCCATGCAATTATCTGGAGACATCGGTACTCTTTCAATTAAAAAGGATGCAGTGTCTTATCTCAAACCACAAGCAAGCCCAGATTCAGAGTCTGTGTTTGAGCAGTCCCAGCACTGATGTTATACCCAGGCCTTATTAATGCAGGGAACCTCATTAATCTGAACGTTTGGGACCATAGAGCCATCTGAATTAATGAATGCTCCTGTTACTGATGTGTAGTCATAACCAGTGCAAAGACACTTTTTTTTTTTTTTTTTTTTCTTTTTTTCTGGCATAAAACAAAGCAAAAAAACCTCAAGAAGTCATGTACTAAATATAAACATAACCCTGGAAGTCACAGCAGCAGCTGATGCAGGAGCAGGTTAGCTTTTCAACTCACTGAACTGCTTGGATGAGCAAGTTCTGGAATAACAGCATTACTCAAGAAGCTGGAAACCTCATATATTGATTCTCCTGGGCCTTGGAAAGAAACTCAGAATCAGGTCAGAAACTCTCAGCTCAGGCCTATCTCAATATTGAACTTCTGAATCTTCAAATCCTGTTTATTATTTTTAGTCCATCTTTGTGTTTTCTGTGCCTAAGAGGGCATTGTTTCTGGCAATGACATTACTTTGTCCATTTGTTTCCAGATGCAGTCAGAGCTAAGTGGTCAGCACCTCAGACATGATTTACTGAAATCTCAGTGTCTCCTTGGAAGTCATGGCTATTTATTTCCTAAGGAAATCATCTCCCTGGAAGAATAAACTCATTTAAAGAACTAATGTTAATTGGAAACTGCCAAACACACACTTGCTTGGAGCCTCGAAGTCAATAATGGATACACACATTGACAGGCTGTTAATAAAGCAGGACAAAACACTTCCCTTTCCCTCTTTCATCCCCAGTTCTCTTGCTGATCAAAGAAATAGGAAGGCTGCAGAATAGCTAGGAATGAACTGCCACCGTGTGGCCAAGGGACAGTTTTTGCTACTTTTCTAGAAATCTCCTTCAAGAACTGCTGCTCAGAGATAAGTGGCAGTCCCCAGCACTTGCTGGTCAAAGTTTTCTGCTCAGTCACACCCTTGCAGTGCCTCACTAGCAGTGGCATCTTGGTGAGGTCTTGCACCCTTCTCAGTCTCACTTTAAAAAAAAGGGTGGAACACATCACTTTTCATTCCATAAATTCTCTTTATCCTTTCTCTCATAGGTCACCTCTCCTTCTGATGGGGGTCAGGGTATTGCAATCACTGAGCTATTCAGGTGATGATGCCTGGTCTTGCCTTAAAAAAAAGATAGGTAAGTTTTTAATATGACAAGCTTGATAGTAGAGAAGTTTTCACAATGTACTAAATTACTGCTAATCAAGTGATGAACTACCCTCTGCTTCTTAGCCTGGTCTGAAGCAGGTGGGTTCATATGTTTCATTTGCCCTCAAAATTCTTTCAGAACAACATCTTTTTCTAGCCATTGTACTCAAGGTAAATCAAGAATCATTCCACTGACTTGATGCAACTTGGTTCCACTTTACCATGGGCAGAACTCAGAGCTACAACCCCTAATGTGGCAAGAGTTCCGTAAAAACATCCTGCTGTGACTGTCCAGCTTCATGCTGCTTTTCTCTCCTCGTGGACCTGCTCCAACACAACAATATAACAAGGCACTCTCCTGAATTTGCTCAAGCAGAACTACAAACTGGCATTACAGTTATGAAAATTTTGAAGACACTCACTAGGTGCTAATCTAATATTTTCTATACACCTCATTCAATCTGGAGCAGCAAATAATGATATATCTTTGCTATGCATTACCTTAGAGGACTTCCTGCATTACTTAATGCAGTGCTGATACCTTCTGCCTTCATTGTAACTTCATGGCACTGAAAGATTCAAACCAGAGTGTACGACTTGTCTAGATGCCAACTTTCCATTAGCTGCCTCTATTTCTTCTGTTTCTGCCAAAGACACTTGCAATTTCAGCTCACTTATGTGCATCGTGATTGCAGAGTTACTCAACACAAAAGGACAAAATTATTTTGAATCTCCCAGGACATGATTTCTTCAATAGACTTATCTCTCTTCAGTTACTGGATTGTTGAACATGGTGTCTTTAGTTTGTCACAGACAGCTGCAGATATGGCATCACAGAAATTCATAGCCAGAGCCCCTTCAAAGCTAGTCCTCAGCAATGACACTAAATAGAGGAACCTGAAATACCCCATTACGTCAGCTGAGGTGGATTTGAAACAGCAAAAATAAGAGGTGCTTTCCTAAAGATCTTGCTTATTGCTCCAATGCGCTCTGGGAAAGAGCTTTTTGGGATCAGTGCTGCAGGGAACACTCTCATACAGAGGCCTTGATCGATAGAGCTTGGAGTAGATGCACTTCATTATCAAGGCCTGGGGGCATGACTGAAAGAGCTCACTAATTATCTCTGCAAGGGATCTAGGTCATACAGAGCTCTGCTGGTCATTAATAATTCTTCTGTATGATTTGCATTGTCAGAACACCTATAGTACGTGCTGAATTTCAGCATTGCAATGCCTGAAAATAACTTCATGTTGCAGCAAAGTCATTTAGAGGGCCTACCCAAATCATATACAGTCGGTCTAGTGTCTGTGCACAAGGCTCTGCTTCCAAAGCCCCTGAGGGAACAGTTCAGAGCAGCCCAGGAGCACCTTTGGAGGGCAGACAACTAGGTTTGGAAACTGCAGGGAAAGCTGCCTACTGCGAGTGGGTGTTAGGCAGGAGCATCCTTCTGTCTTGGTGCAGTACAGAGGGTGCTGCCATCCACACTAAACTCTTCTCTGAGGAGGCAGCTAACACAGGGAATGGAAATGTTTTCCTTTCCTCTCTCCTACTTCCTTTCTGCTCAGCTGCCCTGTTCTAGCACAGGTGACACAAGACCCATCTTCTGGCCTTGTACCCTCATCTCCCACCTCCCTAGAAAGTGTCCTAAGATGCTAGGGCCATAGCTCCATAGCTCTGTTGGAGCTGAGCCATGTCCAGTGAGGAACATACAAGGGCTAATACGCTAGAAGGAGAAGGAAGACATCTGCATTTATGGGATAGGAAAATGTTCTCAGAGAAAACCTGCTTTATTTCACTCAATTAAAATTTTCTAAGATGGTAACAGGCTTGAAATGACTTTAAGAACAGGTAAGAAAAACAACAATCACAGAATCCAAGTCAAAATTACAAATCTTGGTTTTCCCCTGTCTCTTATTCACAAAAGCAAACATATTTCACCTGGAGTTTTTGTGCTGGACAGCAGGGGGAACCTTACCCTCTGTCACAGCCAGATGATCAGAGATATCTTTGTTTTACAAGGACAAACAAGAAGTCACAGGGAAGGTCAAACATGCTGAAATAGTCTAGTGCTGCACATCACAGTGAATCCTTAAAACAAGAGCAGAAAGATCAGCTAGAAGAATGAATAAAACCTTGGCACTAGGAGTATGAAGCACAGCCCAGGGTAGAACAACACTGGAATCCTTTTCTGCTTCTTTCATCAGTATTTCAATTATGTACATGCCTAGTCCTGTTACAGTAACTCAGACAGTGAGGTTTTCTGCCAGCATCCATCCATGTTGCAGGTTCTAGTAGCAAAAAGGTAACCACACACTCAGTAAAAATTTTCCTAGGCAACTTCAGCATGAGTTTCTGATTGGAGAGGAGTTTCAGAGTGACAGTTGCCAAAAATGTGCAGTTTTGAGCACGATTCCCCTTCTCTCACACATACACAGAGCTGCAGCCTAGAGGCACGCCAGGAATGAGGGATGTGTTTGGAGCATGCTGCACTCTGGCTATCCAATCTGGCTGAGTGGCCTCAAACAATTATTCGTCAAAGGCAGAACAGTTTTAAAGCCAATCATGATGTTCAGTTCAGGAGAGTCAGAACATAACCAGAAAGGTACAAAAGCAGCAGCACTGTATAGAGAGTGCAGACTAATCATGAGAAGTATCAACATCAGAGGAACAAAATGTAGACCTTAATTTAAAGTCTTCATTAATATGTATCAATGATGTTGGTTAAACTCAGAGGATATAGACTTGACAAAGAAGAGCAAAAGCACCTCTAGAATTAAAGTGCTACAGAAACAATTCCTCCCTTCCTTTCATGAACACCACTAGAAAGAAACAAAATGCCTTAATCAAACTGGAGATGCCAGCTCTGAATGGAGGAACATATGTGGGTTTGGCACTCTCCTATCTCATGACAGAAAGTTTCCTAGATTAGCAAGATCTGAGAGACGTTATTCCACCTCATAGCAGAAATGCAGTTTGAATAACTCAGTCCTAAGGACTAGGAACCCAAATGAGCAAGAATTGCCAGCTGTCAGAAGTTTGGCGTGGCAGACACAAAGTTTATGGAGGTTATGACATGTCAGATGGGTTACGTTGATGGACAGTGCCTTAGGAAATTTATTTAAGACTGTGGACAGAAAACCTACTGAATGTAGAAAGAAGAAATCATGAGTAAATCCCCAGCTGGTCATACCAATGCTGCCATGTCCTATCTGACACAGTGAACCACTGATTGAATACCAGATAAAAAAAATCAGTGAGCAAAGGCTTGATTCCAAATACCTTAGCAAATTCTTAAGACAAAGCATGAGCTGGGGGATGTTGATGCCTGTGATATAAACGGATTTGGCCTATCCAGATGGTCATAGGCTAATATTTCCATAGGGTGATACCTCCTTGTCACTTTCTATGTATTTTTACATTGTTGTGCATCAGTAAAACAGGCACGGTATGGTTCTTAACAATTCCAAGTATCACTTGGAAGACAAATCACCTCTAAGTGCAAAGAAGCTGAAAAGAAACACTTCTAGACTGCATTCTTCCTATATATGTAGTCTTTAATGACATAGCAGAATTCCATATATTGGGTATAAGCTAAAGGTGATGCAACGGATTTGTCTGTGAATTCTCTTCTGCCCTTGAGAACAACTTTTGCTTCAATTTATTCACAAAGTGGTCTTCTCCGAGACATGAAGATTTTCTAGTGTACACTAGCATGTCTATATTCATCAACTGGGTGTTAAAATAGATGCAAACTAGCAGGTGGTATAACCATATGAAAAAAGAGTTGTATACATTTTTTGCACGTAGCGAGTCCCCTAATGTTGTATCAAAGAACAGAACCATTCCCAACAGCAAGCAGAGTACAAAATAGCTTGTTTTTTCAAAACACACAGGAGCAGTTCCTCCAAACACAGGTTTCTTACGCTGATTCCTTCACTTCAGCTTTTTCTGCTTGTACTACAGCCTGCTTATACCTCAGTGCTGCTGTACACTCTCAGATCACAGTCAATGATGGCACATACAAATTTTCACAGGCAAAAAAAAAAAAAAAAAGGAGAAAATTTTGCTACATTGCTCTGAAGTTGGAGACACTGGTACAAAAGCTTCAACACATTCACCAAATTGCTTGAATTTCTTTGCAGTACTAGAGTCAGAATTAAAAATACTGCACCAGGCAATCACTGAATCATTGCTTTCAATAACAGCACTAGAAAAAAGGCTGGTCAGCTTGGAGGTCCCCCCAAGCTGAATGACAAAGCAGTATTGTTAGGCACAATGAACTCGATGAGTTAAACTCTCATATGAGTCCAACGCTGGAATAGCCATGGCTTAAAATACGTCCCACACAACAAACCTTTAGTGGCTGCATATGTCACTTCTAGAGTGTAAGAGATGGAACAGAGGGAAAAAATAAAATAAAATAAAATAAAATAAAATAAAATAAAATAAAATAAAATAAAATCATGTCTTACATTCCCTATTTCATATATTCCATCTTCAGTTGAAGAGGGAATATTCTTTCAATATTCTTTCTTACGTGATTTGGGCTTAAATTTTAAAGTGCTATATGCCCCTTCCACAGCTTTGGGCAAGTACATGGGATGTCTTTCCAACTTCTTCCTAGAGCCAGTTGTTCTCCGCTGGCTGTTTCTTTGAGATTGGTTTGTAGCCTTTGCTGTTTGGGCAGTATCTTGTGAGTATCTCCGGGGAGCACGAAGGATCCAGTTTGAATGTAAACTGTGTTCACTTGTGCTGGTAGCAACTGAAAGACAGAAAATAATCTGGCATTAACAGTTTGCCAGGTATATTTTTACATGCACAGTGAGAGAATAGGGTGCCTGCTGGGTACTTCCCGAAAGTAATGCTGAGAAACCAACCTGGTTTCACTGCAGGATGTTGCTTGGGATGCATTCATCTTATCTAGCGTTTCAATGCTTGCAGCACAAATAGCTATGTCAGAGCTAGTCTCTTTATACATGCTTCTAGGGCACAGCTAATCTGACCTGTTTCTTAAGTCCACCCTTAGCCCAAGACAAAGAAGAGAAATGTCTGTTTCTCTTCCCTGATTATACAGACTGGATGATAAGCTCAGATGGGCACACCTTCATTTAGTTGGGCAATCCCATCCTTTCTGATGGAAATGTATCATTATTTAACCTAACCTCTAAATGATTTCTTTTTTAGCTGGTTGGAGAGAAAAAAAATCAGCCAATTCTCAATGAGAAAAATGAAACCTAGATGAAGACAGAATTGTCTTTACATTTTTCATAGCTCTTCTCCAAAGACAGCTTGGGGTACAGATGCAAGGATGGAATTCCAACCTGAGCAGAAGGCAAACACAATTCCAGCACTACACATGGGACATTTGCTTATGTGATGGCCACACATAAAATAGTTTCACCCTTTCAACAAGGAACAAGCCATGTATTACTGTAGTTTCACATACTGCATGTAATGGTCCTAGATTTGGGAAGCAAAATCTGGAGGAAAACTGTGTCCATTAAATAAACAAGCATGCTCTTACAATGCCACTTCTCTACACACAAAAAATAATCTTATTTTGGCTGGTTTATACTGCACCATCAAAATCAACATCCACATTTGTCAGATTCACGTCAGGAACTCTCCGCCATCTCTCTGAATCCAGGTCTGCAATAACTGAGTCAAAGAAAGCTATTGCTTCTCTTACATCTGAACTGGACTGAGGGCCTTTTCTCTCCATGGATGCCTGTTGATCAAACAGGGGGGAAAAGAGTCAGCTAAGGGTTAGGCACAATGACTTATTAATGACCAAACTGTATAAGGAAGCTGCAAAAACTGTATTTGATTCCACACTTCAAGCTGTCAGAAAAGGACATAGGTCCAGACTACTCCACAGTTCGTAGTCATCAAAGAAAGCAGGACAGCAGCCTAACAAACGCCTGTCTTGTTACGTGCTCAACACCAAACATCTTCCACTTGGGCACTTTTAGCCAGGTCTTATAAAATCCCTCAGAATCCCCATACCAGGCCATGTAATTAAGTAGCTAAGTGACAGCCGGGCTTTGTGGCCAAATTTATTCTACCTAGCAGTAGGCATCTAATGAGACACACATTAGAAATGTAGTCATGCAGGGTTCCTTCTGTAATTAATGCAGGGCTCCAGTACCTTGAGAAGATGAGTCAGGCCTTAGGTAGGCTGAATTCCCCTCTGCAGGCAGCTCTTTCTCTTAGTTGCAAAGGGATTGTGGGGTAACTTGGTTACTAATTTAAGCATCTTATTAAAATTCCTAGGTTAGGTGAAATGAGTCCAGATCTAAATTGCTAAAGTCTTTTTGAAATGGAAAAGGACCGTGTGTGCTAAAATATGAGTCATTCAATGCTGTGATAATTCCCACAGGAAAGCCATGGGGTTTAAAATTAGCAGCCTGTCTTGATAAAAAAGCAAATGCCTGTCTATAAACACTGAAGCAGTCATAAAGCCTCAGTTAGCAATTCTGTAGGTCCATATGGGATGAATACATCCTGCTAGGCTCTGCCTAATGAAGGGCCATAATTTTTCCCTGCCAGTCCAAGCTAGGTGTATTTCTAGGCACCAAGACAGAAAATTGTTAACTTGGGTTTCAAACATGCAAGAAAAGGATACGTGCTGTATCACATCTCTGAAGGACCAGCTTGCTCCCTGTTCTGTGGAGGCAGAAAGGTGAGCTAGCTTTTTCCCCTCCTGACATTATGGGTTGACTGACATCCTCAAAAGTGCTAAAAGATAGATGTTACCACACATCTACTGAAAATAGTGACTGCTTTTATGATTAAGCCCTTATTGGTTAAAAGGTATTTTAAGGAAATGCCTCTCTACTTCCAGCATCAGACCCACCTCTCTCTCCTTTCCTCTTACTTAGACTCAAGTGGCAAAGTTTGAATCCACACTTAGCCTGTAGTCCAGGTACTGGGGATCTTTATGTTAAACATCCCTAGGCTGGGTACTAGGCATCTTTATATTAAACATCCCATGAGGACAGGGTTGTCTGGACAAAGTACTTTCCAATTAAGCAGGCAGCAGGTAGGAGAAAGAAGTGAATTTACACTGACAGGTAATTTAACAGAAACAGGTAATTAGGGATGAAACCATTCAAGCCTGGTAATAAGACAAGCCTTCCAAACTGAATGTAAAATTTGTAATTAGGAAACAGAATATTCTGGCTATTCTAGAAATCTTCTTGACCTTTCCCTAGTTTTCACAAAGCCAGGGCTGTGCAGAAGTGACCCTGACATTTGTGTTGGCAAGAATGACTTGTATGGGTGACATATCCTGCTGATGTCCCTGCCTGTTCCTAAGAGAGAAGCTCATGGAGTTCGAATGCCAGCCAGTACCAGAGCTGTTCATACATAAAGGCTAGCTGTCCACAGTCAGATAACAGCACTCTTAGCCTCAGCCTGTGGGAGATTCATATTTGCCAAACCCAAGTTCAGCTTTTAGCATTTTTCTTTTGTGGTATTTTCAGTGTCAAATCTCAGAAATTCACAAATCTTCATGAAGCCAGGTTGTGCAGAATCTACCTCCCAGCCTCCTGGTCCATGGTTTTAGTGTCCTTTTGAACTCAGTTTTTCCACCTGGCTGGTAGTTATCCATGTGCTGCTCTGCTACATCACTACTCAGCTCATTAGGGACCTGGCATACTGTAAATCTCCCCTACCTCAAGCCAATCTTTGTGTGACAGTGCACAAAATCAGTTCACAGACTGTAACTATAATGTTGAGAATTGTTTCCTGGCACCTGGCACCACCAGGCCACTTTCCAGTATCTCAGCCATTCTCTTTGGATGTTTCTCTGGCCCTAAATATTGATGGCTTTATAAAATCTATCTGCTCCAGCCCACTGAGATGAATATTGTTTCCTACTATTATTCTTACTTCTGAGAGTCACCATGCAAAGCATTAAAAAGATTACATAAAGCCTAACAAAACCAAATGGAAAATCCCACTGACTGAATGAGTATTAGATTAAAATGTAAAATTAAATAATGTGTTTTCTAGTCCTAAAGACATGAGCCTTGTCCTTTGGCTAAGCAGTGCCTGCAACAGAGCTCAGCTTCAGCCATTCCGACATTCTGCAGTGACAGAACATCTAAATGTGACAATAACTTTTTGGTAAAGTCTATCTGGCCTAATCAGTATGTCAGCTATACACCCCTTCTTCCCCCCATCCCCGTTATTATACAGTTTAAAGACTGTGCCGGGTAACCTGTGGCTCTGCTGTTCAAAGTCACGTTTGTGGTCATGTTATCTGAATAGATCACCCCACCTGCTGCAGTCCTTTCCTTCATCCTCATTCAATCAAGTCCTGAGTAAAATTAATCACTAAACTGTCTAGTGACATGACATCTATAAACTGCAACTAGGAGGAAGCTTTATAATGCTTTTCTTTCTCGGACACATATAAATACTCAGTACCAAAGATTATATTTTAGCTTTATTTTTGTGGTATCATTACAGTAAAGGGTGAAGTCTCAAAATGACCTGCCAACTTATTAGTGAACTGAGAAGGGAAGCCTTAAGAATTCCTCATGTCCTACAGCCTATTCGTACAGCTTGCATTGATGCTAAATGTAGCACTGACAAGTTATCTGACCAGTCAGAAAAAATCCTATTCGTTTCAATGAGTTTGCAATTATTTTGTGTAAGTAATTTTATGTCAATAAAAAGACTGCCAGTAAACCTAGGGATTGCTTTGCTTGTCAGTCATTAACAGATTTAAATAACAATAGTGGAGAACAATGAGGCATTTAAGTAGCCTGTTGGAGAATTCAGGGAACAGCTTACTCTTTCATAACATGTATTCAGATACTTCCAATACTCTCATACCTATTTCTTTCTCCTATTTTCTCTCTCCCCACACCTCAAACACAGGCATATACATTTCTTTCCATGACCAATCATTCATACTTAATTTCACACCACTCAGAAAGAATCTTAAAGTATTTAGCAGCATTTCAAGTCATGTAACAGTAACAAGATAACTGGCTGAGACAAATAAAGCAGAAAATCAACATAGGTCATACAGTTGTTTCACGGCTTAGCACCAAGCACGTGGCAAAGGTTCTTAGGAATTACCTTAGAAGATTCTTTGGAAGGAAGTGGAAGATATGATTTCTTCCCAGTTTTGGATGATTTTGTGGACATTGGGGAATCTGCAGCCATATGCATGGATTTCAAGTTATTGATGTTTTCAAGATACTTTTTCCTCAAGGCTAACAGATCCTGCAAGTACTTCAAGCAGTCCTGAGTCTTAGAGTACATCCAGTCTCTGTCTTCTTCTTTTGGCTGGAAGAAAGACTCAATGCTCGTTGTACTTCTGCATTTTTTTAGAGGTTCGCTAACTTTTTCCTGCTCACCTCCAAGGGCATACATAGAAGTGCTGCGGATCAATCTCACCGCAGAACCTGTGCCATCACAGTAAGGGATGTCATCTGTCACATTTCTTCGGTGGGAGTTGGGGTGAAATATAGAATGGATTTTTTTGAACATAGTGTGTCTCTTCCTTACCTTTATACCTTTTATCTTGCAGCTCTGTAATTTACCCCTAGATCTGGTGAATAGCAGCTGTTACTCTTGCCCTCAGCAGACAGACAGTTTTGCCACTTAGTGCAACGAGGAGGAAAAAACCAACCCTATTGCTGCCCAAGTTGCTTTCAGTCTAACACATCGTGAAGAGCATGATGGTAAAGCAGAAGTGCGCTTTCTATTCCATTTGGGTCAGTGAAACAGCTTTGTCCTTTCCTGGGTTTAAAATATAGTACAGGAGGTCAAATATCATGCTTCGACCTTTTATTTGCCTGCAGCTCCCCATAAGAAACAGCGGCATCGAGGCAGAAATTCCCGCTCCCGCGTTTCCGTCCCGGTCCAGCCGGACGCTGGCCGTGGTGCTGAAACTCTTCCGCACTCCACCCGGCGTGTCCGTCCGTCCGTCCGTCCGTTCTTCTGCCTCCCAGGGTCCCGGCCCGGCAGCCTGGCCGCGCTCCGCGGGATGCTTTGCTGGAAGAGCTGGTTGAGAGCAGCCTCGAGAAGTCAGAGTGGGGAAGAATGGTTTCTGTCGGGTGGAGTTCAGCTGCTGAAATGAGTTGCTCTGGGTTTCACCTGAAGGTAACCAGGAGATGGCTACAGCTACCTGATACTACAGCACTACTGGGAACAAAGTGGATTCAAATGTCAGGCTCTATTACACTCAGCAGAAAGATGTCCTGTGTAAGGGATGCTGTAAAATAAAACACTCTTCTGAAGTAGTCATCTGGCAAAATACTGGTGAGACAAAACAGTTAATTTGTATCTTTCCATATTAGTTCTTCTCCCAGATTAATGCATGAACATTTAATACAGGGGGTTTGAGGATTGTTTTTTGGCTGAAACTACTGAGAACATCGACTATTACTGGTGTATTTGAGCACTGCTAGTATTTGTGACTGTGTGACAACATGTTGTATCCTTTAGAGATAAGTAGCTGGTGAATTTGGTCAGTTTTCATGACTAAGACAATCAACAGCTTCTTAAAAGCAAGCAGGAATGTCCAGGTTTACCATGTTCAAAAGAGTTTTCCTAATTCATCCTGCTCAGACATTGAGTGCTTGGGAAAACAATTATTTTGAAAGCCAATGGATATCACCCTGCAGATTTTAATGATAAAATTTATGCTAATACCACTAGAAGTGCCGATTGAAGTCTTAAGCATCCTAAAAATCTGTACGATCTTAACGGGAAAAAAATAGGTTCTAACATAAATTTGCATCTATTCCCTCCAAAACTCTGATTTACTGGATGCTAAAGCATATACCTCAAACACCTTAAAACATTCAGTGTGTTCCTTTTGATTATAGCTAAAATTGAAATATCCTTATAACAAAACTAAAAGTTGAGGCAACCAAACTCTTTGCCACTTTTTTCAGCCTTCTAGTACTAGCACAGGCATGATTACCACTGCAGCTAAGAGCAACCTAGAGATTGTTATGAAAAACATTCAGCTGCTTGAGATCTAGTACATGTATAGAGGTATTCCATTACTGATTATCTACAAAGTCCTACTCAAACCCACAGCTAGGTATTAGATTAAGTTGACTTTATGCTAACACAGACCATTAGAACTAGAAAAAAAAGGTGAGATCTCTCTGCAGAATTACAGGCCTGAGATGGAGGAAGTTTCTGGTCATCAATACTAGCACATAATAATAATAATTCTTCCATCTACAGATTCATTTCACTTTCAGGGCAAAAGACTACAAGGAGATTTTTATTTATTGTCCTGAATAAATGAGGTAAATATCTGTCATAGTCACTCTAGACAATATATTTACTAAGTAAATAATGAAAATGAGGTTGTTCCAGAATAATCCTTTTTAAAATTACTTAGATTTGCCACATAGGATACTGGTCTTTGGTTATAGACATGATACAATACCAGTGAGCCTCAGAGAGGCACTCTAAGTGACCTCATAGTCACAAAACCTGTGATTCAAAAAAAATCAGTGGGAGCTCAAGGAAGAGTTGAGTTAGCAATGTTAGTAGGAACTCTACTGAGCATCTGCTTATAGGTTCAGACATTGCCTTTCAATAGCAGATTGATTTCTAAGCTTATCTGGACTTAAAAAGAGCTAGAGGGCAAAGAAAAAAAGAAAGAAAAAAAGAAAGAAAATAAAAAGGAAAGAAAATTAAAAATAAAATAAAAGAAAATGAAAAAGAAAAGAAAATGAAAAAGAAAATGAAAA
>JANIJG010012360.1:29544-41063 GCA_024611175.1 Megaceryle torquata
AGGACCCTGCACTTGCTCTTGTTGAACCTCATGAGGTTCACCTGGGCCCACCTCTCCAGCTTGTCCAGGTCCTTCTGAATGACATTCTGTCCCTCAGCTTGGGTCATCTGCAAGTTGCTGATGGTTCACTCAAACCTGCTGTCTATGTTGTTGATAAAAATGTTAAACAAGACAGGCCCCAGTACAGACCCCTGAGGGTCACTGCTCTCCATCTGGACTTTGAGCCATTGACCACTACCCTATTTCTGCTGAACAGACACAAACACTGATCCAAATTTTTCATATTGCATCGGTGAATGTCATCTACTTGCAACCCAAAACATGAGGTACTTGCATCTTTTTGTTTTGTTTGTTGGGGTGGGTTGTTTTTTGTTTTGTTTTTTTTGGGGTTTTTTAAGCAAAGGAATCTTTTCCACCAAATTCTGTCAGCAGTGAATTCCTGCATAAATCAGGCTCTAGGAAAACAGAAAGCTCCACTGCCTCACTTTAATTCTGTACACAGTGTTTTCAAACAGGACTTCTAGATTCTTTCAACAGAAATGTGTTCCCTGCTATGTTAGTGTACATAACATCCTCCTGCTTCATAAGAATGACTGAAGATGTACAAGAAGCAACAGATACCATCTGTACTGCTCAAATGACACATAGCATTATCCCAGTGACATGTATATCAAAGTGGATAAACTTTTGCAAAAAGCCCGGTCTTCTTCAGTGAAGTCAAGTAATGGTTTCTAACACTCTACAATAGTCAACCCAACACCACAATTTAGAAGTCACCTAACTTCCCCCTCAAACTCTGCACCCCTAAGTTTTGTCAGAAGTACAGCACAATTTGTACCTTTATTACTACAGCAGCTATATTATAGGCTGTGCAATCCCTGAGCTGCAATCAGACTGCACCAGCAAGAACTTCATATCCCATTAGGCAAAAGGCTCAGTTTCTGCTTGGAACTGAGCCAGATGAGTAGTGAGCAACAGATACAGCAGGAGCTGAAATTAACCAGCTCAACAACACATACAAGTTGCGGACAACATGCTTTACAAGGCGTGAAGAATGTCAGTGTTTTCAATGTAAAGTACTGACTGCAGAAGGCTCCCCTTCCTCAAGACCAAAGTGCCAAAGCTATGTTATCTTTGCCTGTTACACATAATTATGGACTTATTTCTAGCCCTTAGACAAAGGTATATTTTTCCTCCACCATATAAATACTGTGAAGTTATACACAGATGGCTTTTAACTCGACTTGCATTCCAAAAACCTCAAACAGGCATCAAGTGCTTCTCAAGATAAAAATAATTTTTAAACTCTTTCTGGTTTGAATTTCTTTCAGTGAGAATACTCTAAAGAACAGAGGGTTGGGAAAGGAGCATATTTCTCTTCATATTTTCTGAGTTAGCCTCCCTCCTCCCCCCGAACTCTCACCCCTTTGCAGAAGTTCATGCCTGTTGAAAATTAAAATGTCTGCATTGCAGGATGGGCCATTATAATTCAACACATGCTGCTTTGGTGTAGAGAAAGCATGTTTCTGGAATAGCTCTGTTATGGGTCAGGAATGTAAAGCAGAGTTCATGTTTCAGATGAAAATGGGAAACAGAGATTTTTCTTGCAAACCCAACTCAACTTTCCAGTAACGAAGGAAAAAAAATTCTGTGCAGTAATGTCTTTGTATGTCCCGCATCATAAGTATGCTAAATAAGAGGTCACTGACTCCTTGTGTTTTACAATGGCAGCATTGCAAAGTCCTTTTACCACTAAATGTGAGCTTTCAACATTTGCTTTAGAACATACTTTCCTTCTCCAGCCTTTCACTGCCACAGATGACTCAATGGGCAATCATGTGCTCTGTATCATTGCAAAGAGCATCCCAGGCTCACAAAACAACTACACAATTGAAACCCCACAAGCAGAAACAGTACAGCTCAGATAAGATGGTATCACAGCTATGTATTCTATTCCTCAAAGTTATTTAGGCTAGTTTTGTAGCATTTTGCTACAAGTCCAAACATGTCCCCACTTGAAGCGTGTAAAACCTCTTTACACCCAGTCCTTCCACTGGTTGGAACCAAACCAGTTCATCAACTCTAAACAAGCCCTTTCTACACTTAGATTCATGTGAGTGCTTAAGAGAGAAAGATCATAGACATCACTTCACCTTGTACAATATCAATGTCAATACCTTGTAGAGGAGGATCTTGCTTGTTGATCTTTTCAGAAGATGGATGGGAAGCCAAAGGAATGAAAACACCACCACGAAGAGTTCCTTCTCACAGAAGGACTGTTTTCCAAGCTAGTAACAGAACTCCTTTTGCAGAATTTGCCCATCCCTTACTTGTATTTGTCTTAGATCCAGAAATTGGTCTGAAAGACTTGCTAACAGAGTAGTAGCACATCTTGAATGTTGACTAGATTCAGGTAGCAGGCTCATAGGAAAAGCTCCTGAAGAACCCTCCAAAAATTCTCTGTCTACCATACAGAACATGCAAGTTGCATGTAACACATCTAATCGCTGCCTGGTTTTAAGCAAAGTCTCCTGACACAAGGCACATCAATACATTTTTCCCCTAAATCCTCTGCTAATCTGACAGGCTGGAGGAGGCAGCAACTGGGACAGAGAAGGCACCAGGCAGACAGCGTTCTTTAAAGCTGTCCAGATGGATACATACATGAGACATTTGCATCTCCAGATGTTAAGAGTCAATCTCCATCTCTGAAGGGTGAAGCAGGAAAAATTTTTGAACAATGAAACAGGACAAAACACACTATTCTAACTTGCTCCGTTTTTTGTTTGCTTGGGGGTTTTTTTTGTTTGTTTTGGTTTGTTTTGGGTTTTTGGGGTTTTTTTTTTTGTCTGTATCAGTAGTTTAGAAGCAACAAGAAACAGGATGCAAAATGTACCACTGAAGCTCTCAAAACAATGACAGTGACAGAATATGACTATACCCTTTGGGCACAGCTTATACTCATTGACATAACATACACAATGTGAGGTAGAAAAAAATAATTGCAATGTAGCAAACAGTTGAGATCTATTTATTTTACAAGAAACTGTGCAGTTAGATGCATGTCAGATTTCAAATTATCCTAACATTTCAGAGCACCACTCATAGCTGAAAGTGCCACTGCACGAAACACCAGAGAAAGCCATCTACCTACGATTATTCGCAAACTGCAACTGTAGTCAGATAAAAGACAGTCTCCAGAGCAGCCATGTTAAGTAGCTTTAATAAACAAGTTCAATGCAACACTACTTTTAAAGTTCCATCTATTTTACAGAGTGGTATTGGATCTCTTAAGAAGTTTATTTAGCACAGGTAGAAACCACATCCCTATTCCTGAATATAAACTGTCAGCTTTAAAAACTGGTCCCAGCTGGTAGCTTTCCGCTAGCACTAATAGTATTTGTGACCAAGTGTCAGAGATACCTACAGACCTTGGTAATGCTAGTTTTAGCAAACTCAGCAATGCAGGTTTGAGGGTGCTGGTTTAGTTCCAGAATTATCTTTTGAAATAGTTTTTAATTTGGTATCAGCTCCTCCCCCCCAACATGTTTATGCAACCATTCCATATCAGTACACCTACTCTAAGATTACTGAATGCTAGGATGCAGTCTTCAAAACAAATAACCTCAAGCAAGTTTCATGAAAAACGGCAATCATGTCAACAGGAGTAACACAGTGCTTCCACCGTGGGCTGCAGCTTGGGCTTAGCTGCTTTGTTTGATCTGCGAAGTGCCGAACAACTACCTGCTTTAGCAATTTGGAACAGACCCAGCAGACACTTCCTGACACCCAACAGGCACATGGGGCACATGGGTGACAGTTGCTTCTACATGTCAGAAAAAGAAAAACAAAAAGGGCAGACAGCAAAGGCAAGAGTAGCAAAACCAGAGGTTCTGTGGTGCAGGAGTACATAAGCATGTAGGGAGGCCAGGCTTCACTAGTTCTGCTATTCACAAAGGACCTTGTGAAATATAAGAAGTCTAAGACTGACTGCCTGGTCAAGACACACTGCAAAATACTCATAGGAAAGGAGGTTTAAATTAGGGGATCAAAGAGGAAAATAAGGGAGATGGTAAAAGGAATGTGTTCGGGACTTCAAACACCAACTGCAGCAAATCCACTCCCTCATCTTGCATGCCAAAAACCATTTGATTAATTCCCTTAAAAACACTCTCTCTATTGAGTCACTGAAGATGGAGAACTGCACGAACACTACAGAGTTAACTACCACTGCTTTCCACTACTGGAAATAAGATTCTCTCCCTGTCATTCTCATCAGATGAAACTATGTTCTCCCCAGCAACTGCAGTGAATGGCAGGTCTGGCAAACTTATATCCTAAAAGACTGAGACAGTTAAGCATTAAGTAAAAGAACACAAATTAACATCAACCGCTGATTTTCCCCACCACTAGGCTTTCTTGTAACAAAGACTAAGAACACTGTAATTAACTTTGCTCATGAAATGCTATGTTCTAAAGTTGGGCCTAATTAGATGCATGTAATTCTTGCCAGAAACAGATAATGTGTGTCTTTCATCAAGTTGGGTGATTGGAATTTATTAATGTTCAGCAAGTCTGCATAGCACAAATTATGTTTACCCACTGCTCCACAAATAAGCATGGTGTCTTTTTTAGGTACGATCAACTGTATTTGGTATTTTATGAGAGAAATGTGGCTTTCACTTTAAAATTAAACTTGGTAAGAGAAGAACCTCTCAAACTGCAATGGCAAGAGGAGGGAATAAAAATAACAGCACTAAGCAAAGCAAGATTCTGGCCCAGTACTGCCTTTCTGTGGTACAGATACATAATAAGCATAGGGATGTGGAAAGAGGGAAGGCGGCATGGCTTAGCAATGATGCTTTTCATTATAGCTGTAACAACCAAGATCCAACTGGTAAGCACGTCTCCAGGGCAATGTGGAAAAAAAAAAAATCACATGAAGAAATGCCAAAAACGTTCTCAAAGCTGCTGAAGGACAATGGAGGCCCAGGCTGATGGCAACCCTCTACCAAGTAAGTGTCTTCTGAAGTTAGTTTAGCTTGAACTCCACCCACTATCAGCTAAAGAGAAAACAAGGAACAGAACATAGATGATGACTCATGTCAGTGGAAGCTCCTATTTTTCTATTTCAAATAAAACTCAGGCTTCATGTTAATAGACATATTTCCTTTGGTTTTTTTGTTTGCTTTGCTTCCAACCAGGAACTTTTCTCCAGGGCTCAGTAGTGGTAGAGTCTCAAATGTCCCAACACTTTTCTGACAAAGAGAGGCTGAAGTGACCTCCCGACCTCTGCAGATGGCAAGCAGCATTAAAGATCCATCTAAGGTCTCAAGCTCACTTTGCCAGAGTAGTTCTGCAGTAGAAAGAAAAATGGTAGTCTGTCTCCTCTCTTAATATCTTCCCTACCAAAGCAGCCCAGGAACAAACAGAAAACAGAACAGAAATGCAGGGGGAGGGGTGTAACACTAAAAGTTCTAGCATTTTGACATTTCCCCTGACAACCCAAAGCTGCAACAAATCAGGTGTTTGATAAGGATTAACTGCATGGGAAAGCAACTAAGTCTGGAATTATGAGTGTCAGAAAGACTGGAGATGACCCTCTAATTTCATTATAAGGTCCCACCCACAAGCCTAATGAGTTACAGCATTCAACAACCAAGGTTTTGACGTCATGTAGCAGGCACTCCATCCTAACTGTAGATTCTTAGTATATTACGTGTTTTCCACCCAACTGTTCAGTGTTAATTATTGTTATAGGTGTTGGGTTTCATAACCAAAGCTCATAGTCCTCTTTAATAATTACTGATGTGCAAATATTTCTGACTTCTATAAATACTGCTATAAGAGATCATCTAAGCTAGGCAGTTATCAAAGCTCCTGAACTCTGGAAAGTCAAATCATTGTGTTCAAAAGCTAAAGAAGTAGTTACAACTGCATCTTCTGAATAAGACAGGAGCCAAATATTAGTAAGTTTAAACTCCTGAAAGTGTACCAAAACTACTAGACAGCTTATCTAGTTTTGTCATACTTTAGACATGTTGGGTTGAAATCCGAGTTTGAAAGAGCACAGGATAATGTCTAATGTGACTATTTAAGGATATTTTAAGAAAAGCAGTAGGTTAGTTTTGGAACACACACTTATGTGTATGTGTTTGAAATGACTCATGAGAAGACAAGACTATAAAAAAATTCACATCTCACACACTCTGCAGGAATTTAGTACATTTCTGGTTTAGCCTTGCATGTTCAGTGTGCCAGCACTCTGGCAAACATATCCAGTATTTGCAAGATTTGTCCTATTATCCAACCAATAAGTACAATCACCACATACACCACTAGTTACAGCCACATTGGGTATGAAAAGACTTAGGAGCTTTCGACTAGAAGCCAGGTGTTAAGACAGCATCAATTATACCTGTTCAAAGCCTCAGGAAGAGGCGACTTGCTCTAGCAAGTAAACATCCCCAGGGGAAGGGACTTGAGTCCACCTATGAATAACAAGAAGTCCAAGATCATGCTGTGTACAAGGTCTCTGCACCTCCAGAAACAATGCTCTTTGGAATATCTACTTCCAATTTCTCTTTTCTACAAGATGTTAATTTGTGTTTCTTAACTAGATATTCAAGGTGACAAGCAAAAGCAGCAAGGAGATAAAAACATAATATTAAATAATTTCAGTGAGTGTACTGTACAAAAACACTTAAATAAAATGAAGGATATTTTGCTCATTTTTGTTTGTAATAGTTTGTAAGAGCATGGGATCGGGCAGTATTTTAGTGGGTTTGGGGTTTTTTGGTTTTGTTGTTGTTGTTGTTTGTTTTTTTGGTTTGGTTTTTTTGTTTGTTTTGTTGTTGTTGTTATTGTTTTGTTTGGGGGGGTTTTTTCCACTTTTCTAGGCTTACTTCCTTTTGCAACAAAGTAAAAAAAAAAGGCTGCTTTGAAGAAAAATGGCTAGAAACAGAAAAAATAAAATTAATGGAATAAAGCAAATGGGGATTGTATTGTACAAATTCAGACTGCAAATTCCTGAAAACAATGGTAATGACTTAAAATGATGATGACTATACCTGTCACATTAACCATTTCTACTGTTAATAAGATAGCATTCTCACCACTTCTAACAGATCAGAGATGCATATAGCTAAATTTTAGATTCCCCATACCTGGTCTGTATATAGCTGTACTTAAAATCCAATCAGTTTTCCTTAAATTACAGCAAAGGAACTTGGGTGATGTAACTTAAGAACACACTAAAACCTTCCCATATTCTCAACCCTGAAATGCTCACAGCAGCTGAAGCATGCAATGTAAAATAAAGCTGGTTAAAAGAAGACAAGGGAATTGGTTAGGAATAGGGGCTTTTTGGCATTCCTTTAAACCATTTCCTGTTCACCCGTGTGGAGCATAATACAGCCCTAAGAAAACAGATCTGACCTCACTCTTTTCAGCTGCATGAAAAAAAGTTTTAAAAGCAATTTAGATATCAGATTCCACATTCATAATAAAAAAAAAAACACCACAAAAAAAACCCCAAAAACCAAAAAAAAACAAAAAACCCACCAAAAACAAACCAAAAAACCCACCACCCAAAAAACCAGTTTATACATATTATTCCTTTTGTCTTACACCAAGACAAGTTAGCTTCTTCCTTTTTCTTTGTTTCTTTTCTGTTTCTTTTTTTTTTTTTCTTCCTTTTTTTTTTTAATGAGAGCTTTTATTTTCCCTGGGAGACAAGGTCAACAGACTAGGGCACTTCCTGTCTGCAGCAGTGCTGTGTGCTTATGCAGACATGAGTCTCTTAACAAACAACTGATTTATTTCAAAGAAGGGGTCATTACAATTATGGCATACAGCAAGATCACATTCTTTCCTAGTTGTTTTGCTTAATCACTATGGATTACTCAAACATACTTGAAAAGAAGATGCATTTCAGCTGTGTGTGAAAACTGACAATTCATCCAAAATCCCACACACACACTCAAAACAGAGGAGGAAGAGACATGTTCCAGTTCAGACTGTGAACATGCATTCAGAAAAAAAAGGGACCAATCCTACTGAAAACAACTGACCTACTGAAGTGTAATAGATCTGGTCTTAAAAGGTCCTGAGCACCTTGTCACCAGGAACATATGCTTGGCTTCTACTTTTCAGAAAAGATCATTAAAGCAGACTATCATCAGGGCCATTTCTGGCTTTCACACTTAAAATAATCTCTCTGAATCTTACTGATGGAAGCCTCCATGCAAACTTCATGCAGTTCTATTGCACACATTTGGGACAAACTCAAGTGGCCTGCAAGCAAGTTCAGATCTCCAGAAGCATGCAATAGCAAGCAGCACCTCAGCTAACTACCCACAGATTTTTAGACAGCAGGAAGCTCAAGAGACAGAAGTTTAAAACAGCCAGCAGACATATCAAATTCAGAACGGTCTGAGAAGTCTCAAGCTATGTACAGCTAAGAGAGAAGTTAAGCCGTGTATAGAAGCTGATTGTCTCTCCTTAAGTGAATTTACAGTCTCCATGTTTCCACAGTATTTGAGTGCAGCAGATTTACTTTTCTATCCACCATATGAACATTCTTAACATACTTCTCCCTTATTTTAAAGATGTGGAAGTGGGATAATAAGCCCCTGCACAAGATTACAGAAATTTCCATTGGAAGATGAGGGGTTGAGCCCTTCTTCCAATCTTCAACCTTCCCACCTTCCCTTCTTTTACTGCTCTACCCTTGGCAGTTCTCATGCTGTTCAACTAGAAGCTTAAATCAATTCTGATGCAGAAATTTACAGTATCCATTCCCCTCCCTCTAAAGGAAACTGTACAAAATTTGACAGACACCTTCAGCGAGTGTACGAGCTACTTAAAGATGGTTAATTGTGTTAGAGAATGTAATTTTGTAATTGTGTTTACTGTATGTAAAGAGAGACAAAACAATCCTATATTCACGACATTGAAGCTACTAGGTAATTTATGGGGGAGGGGGACGGGGAATAGTTTTAAAACAAGAAATTGTATTAGTATTAAAAACAGAAATGTAAGTCTAAGAAAGTTAAAATGCTTCCTTGAACACAGTCACTAAACCTATTAGTTATCCTGGAGATGAGAGAGAAAAAAGTGTGCAAGAGCTGCTATTGCAGAAGAAACAGAAGAAATCTACCATTAAGTAATATTGATGCACAATTTCTAGATAGCAGGACTTTTTATATTAGCATATAGACAGACACAACCCAAGTCACCACGGCAGGAAAAAGGCAACTTAGAATTTGAAGAGTAAATTAAAAATGACTTGACCTTAATCAAAGAGTATCAGGATACATTAGGGGAAGAAAAAAAAAGTCAGTTGTAAATCTGAATTCCAGACATGGAAACTCCGTTGTAGGGATTGGGGAAAAAAAATACACTATGGCAGAACAATTACATTCTTATGCTACCAGAAGAAAAACACTACAAAAATGCTAAGTACATTTCTGCTTCATGTTAACTTACCAAACTAGCCTTCCTGGTCCCTGAAGAATACTTCATTAATTATCTTCCATTTCTTATCAGAAAATCTCAGACTGGACTTGGTGCCTTCCTTTCAGCAACACTGCACAGCTACAGAGTATTTACTATGTATTTTACAGACTGAAACAACAGTCATAGCTGCTTATTTGCCCAAAACTGTGCAATGAGTTAGGGAATGATAAGAATCTGGAAACAAGCTTCTATGTCCAGCAGATAGTCCCATGTTCCCCCAGCTTGCCTAAATTAAAAGCAAAAAACTCTTACAGCAAGTTTGTTGTTTACCATCCAATGTACAATGACTGAGTGAGCATCCACGTGTAAAAATAAGCAAAAACATACCATAGGTTATCCTAAAGTCTTAGTCAATATAGCAGAAACAGATGGTCACCCTCAACAGGCCTGAAGAAACTTACCTGTAGCCATCTTCCCACATGCTGCTCATGTTTGCCACATCTCATTCACTCTATTGCAGTTTAGCAAGCAATATAAATGTAACATTAATTACTTTCTCCCTCAAATGATTCTCTAAGGAAAGCAAAATTACAAACATAAAAAAAAATAATCCAGCCTTCATCTGATCTCACGCATCTTACCATGATCTGAGTAACTGGAGATAACTGAAGTGCACCACAACAGGAAACGTTCAAGAACTTTTTGCTGTGACATTAATCTGAGATGCTGGTCCTCACAAACACATGGATAACACCACCTTTCTCTTGAGAGCACAACGTGCTAAATAACCAGCGCAGCAATCCAGCTGAAGCGAGACCTGGCTTGCAAACAAGAAACCTACACTACAAATAACAAAACCAAAACACCCTGAGCAACTTCAAGTTTACAAGCAAACAACATATGCATTAAGAAGTGGTATTCACTACTGGGAAAAAATTGCTGCCCAGCACGAAGCCCAAGGCAGCTTCATGCCATACAGCACTTTACACGTAGCCCTGTTTGCAACACCTATTCCAACATAACTGCAAGGATGCACACCCGCCGCTTGTTGTTCGTGTCACACTTCAACACAGGATGGCAGCTGAGACAAAATCCAGCAGAAAGCAGAGAGCAACAGGCTGTTTGTACCAAGAGAAGTGGGATGAGAACATAACTGAGTGGGCGAAAAGAAATCCACAAAAATCCAAGTCTGATGTATGCTATTACTATGCCAGTAAATGCAATTAACACACTCCAAGACAGATAGAATTTGCAGTTCTTCTCAAACAATTACATAAGGTATAAGCACAAGACGTGCTGTTCAGATTCCCTTAGCCACAGCCAGAAGAATTAAAGAAAAGCGTTCAGCTTCCTTCCCCGATAAACATATTGAAATAACATGGCCCACACGTGGTTCTCCACAACATCCTTCTCTCTGAATTTGAGAGATATGGATTTGATGGACTATGCGGTGGATAAGGAATTGGCTGGATGGTTGCATCCAGACAGTAGTGGTCAACAACTCAATGTCCAGATAGAGATCAGTGACAAGTGCTGTCCCTCAGAGGTCCACAGAGACCAGTGCTGTTTCATATCTTCATCAACAACAGACAGTGGGATCGAGTGTACCCTTACCAAGTTTGCAAATGACATCAAGCTGAGTGGTGCAGCTGACATGCCTGAGGGACAGGATGTCATCCAGAGGGACCTGGACAAGCTCAAGAAGTTGGACTGTGTGAACCTTATGAGGTTCAACAATGCCAAGTGCAAGGTCCTGCACATGGATTGGGGCAACCCTCAGTATCAATACAGGCTGAAGGATGAAGTGTGGCCAGCACATCAAGGGAGAGGATTCTGTCCCTCAACACTGCTGAGACTCCACTTGGAGCACTGTGTCCTCAGCACAATAAAGACACAGACCTGTGGGAGCAGGTTCAGAGGAAGACACAAAATTAATCAGAGGGCTGGAGCACCTCTCCTATGAAGAAAGGCTGATAGAGTTGGGATTGTTCAGCCTGAAGAAGAGAAGACTCTGGGGAGACCTTATTGCAGCCTTTCGGTACTTAAATGGGCCTTATAAT
>JANIJG010012362.1:0-18479 GCA_024611175.1 Megaceryle torquata
TTTTCTTTTCTTTCCTTTCCTTTTTTTTTTCTTTCTTTTTTTTTTTTTTTTTTTTTGCTCCTTCCGTCTTCCTCTCCTTTTCTTTATCACTTCTCCCCCTTCTCCCTCCCTTCCTCCCCTGGTTTAGCCCGTGGCAGATAAGCCCGAGTCAGCCCGAGTGCGCTCACAACACCCCCTCCACCAATCATTTCAATTAGTGCCACATGAGAGGAGCTTCTACCCAAAATCTGCTTAAGAAAGGGCCAGAGGGCAGGGCAATCTCCTTTCCTCAACAATGACCAGAAGCTGCTATAAATATCCAAACAAAAGCACTGTCAAGGCCAGGAATGTCACATCCTAATGTGATAAAAATTGTAAAGACACAACATACACCCGAATTACAAAGGAGGAAAAATAATTTTTAAAAAGACACAAAGATTAAAAGCAGTCACCACCTTCCTACCCTGTCCCCAGATACGTAACCTTGTAATATGTTATCAAAGTTGTATATTTCTGGGTGCCGAGCTATTATGTTTTCTAAGTCCCAAGCGGCTTGCTCACAATCCCTTTGTGACAGCTGCACTCTAATATTTATAGGTATCTGAGACTGTGCACCTTATATAACCAAGTACAGCGACCAGGGCTGGTCAGAGGTAGCCTTCACCCCATGGATACACTGGATCACACAAATAGTACAAGCAATGACTTCTCTAAAAACACTAATAAGAGGCTCCTGATATGCCAATAAGTAAATCAATACATTATTAAAGTACAGACTCAGATGCCTTTTCGTCAAAATGGACGTATTTTACACCAGCACCATGAGTGAGGAGAAAATCCAGGCTGGGGTTTCTAACTATACAGCAAGTTGGAGCTGAAAACTAACAAAAACCCTCAAAACAGCCTTGATCTAGTAGAGTGCCTCCACCAGCAGTGCCCGGACCTAAAGCTTGTGCGCCACTCTGCAGACTTCCACTTCACATCATGCAGCTAGCTGGATGCTGCCTGCTCCATGAGTGTGGAGAGAGCAGGGTGGGAGAAGGGAGTGGTTTTGGTCCCATTTGACTGCTTGTAAACTCTGCAATGCCTTTGAGACAGTTATTTCCAGTCTACTGAGGGCAGGAGGACACCAGATAGGTTCATCTGAGGGGAAGCGGATAGACACTGTCACCTAATTCCCCCCATAGACATTTCCGAATGTAATTAATGCAAAGGGAGGACACTCAGCTGATGTCCCTCCAACTCACGTCTCCATGTTTATGTACAAATCTATGTAAAAAGAGTTAATCCTGTTGACTAAACTCATGCTTTTTTAGAACCAAGATAAAAGCTATCTGAAATTATCCCTGTGTTTCCTCTCTTCAGTTTTTACCAACTCAACAATAAACTCCTCTTCTGCTACAAGTGAATGTAGTTTTTTCCATTTCGTTCCCATGCCCTCCTCTGATCATACTTGTTTGACCCACTGCAGTGAACATTGCTTTCTCAGACTGAACCCATTCACATACAGGCTTATCCTCAAAGCACCCTTATCATCAAAGGATGTCCAGGGATGATTTTTGCTGGTTTATTAATTCCCTGAATTTAAGCATGTGCCTTACATAACAAAGGGTGTACTTTTAGAAGATCATTTGAAGAAACACATTTAAAATAGAAAATATTTAAGTGAAGCTCATGCAAAACTCTAGTCCAAAACTCTCATGCACAGGCTTGCAAGAACAAAACTTCCCGCAAGACTTACAGACTTCCTAGTTTTCGTGGAGACAGAAATATTCTTTATTTCAACAAAGACCTTTCAGTAACCCAGAGTGCACAGATGCAGAACAATGACAGCAACATGAACAATACAGACTAAGCGTTGTTGAGCCAAAGCTGCTTGCCATGGGCTGACAAAGCCCTCCCTGAGGACAGGAGAAAGCAAAGCAGAACCCCCTGTTCTGGCACAGGCAGGGTGAAGGTCCATGTAGCCCAGCACAGCAGCCAGAGGTGTGACAGGACCTCCAGCTGTATTTGCAAGGTATTACAATATAGCTAATAAACCCTGCCAGTCCCACCAGCTGGTGTTTGCATAGGGTCCTGCTTTTACTTCAAGCAGGGCCAAGCTGAGTGTCCACAGCAGCAGTACAGACATACTTTGCATTGCAAAGAAGTGGATAGAACCTTCACTGAACATAACAAAAAAATAATCCTCAACAACAAAAGTCCCTCCAGGTAAGCAGTAAAAGATTTTTAGAATAATGAGCTTACCTGGGAAAAATATGGCCTATGACTTATATAGTTGTAACAAGACATCAAAACTAAGTCATTAATGGAATGAAATGCAAGATTGTGTGCATGGTATAAAATGATAAATAAATTGACAGAACTGAGCCACTGATGCCAGAAGTGAAAGAAAAATATCCTTCTCTCTGAATTTTGGGTGGTTTTAATATATTTTGCTTCCTGGATCAGCTATCATTACAGAGTTCAAAGAGGAAAAAAAGGTTATAAAAATAAACAATATTCTCTCAGTTTGCCAAAAAGCCCTGAGTTGATCTGTCTTGACCTGGTCCTCACTGTTTTGCATGCTGCTTTCCTATACCAGCTCTTCCACCCTATGGGTAGAAATAGTGGAGGAATCTTGCAACCTTACTTAAGGACGTTGAAAATGTTACATGAGGAAAACTGCGAGTATGGAAATATGCCTCACAGAGAGGTATTCAGAAGGGCTTTCCTTTGTAAGCCTAATAGTACTCAAAACACCATTTGCTTTACAGATCAAAATGCTGTATTTGATGATAAATCTAAGAGACACATGACAGTAATCTCCATGAGCAATGTCCCAAAAATAAAATGTTTAAAGAAAAGATACTACTTTGTAACAATTTAGTATATATTTGCAATTTTAAACTGTATATAAAATATTCCACCAACAAATCAGGGTAAGCCTTCTTGTTTTATAGAAAATTATGACTGTTACGTGAAAGTTCTCTAAGTTTACTTATTATAGGAATGGAAACTTGGATCAGATACACTGGATCCTTGTGTTTGACATGATTTCCTGGAGAAGCAAGACTATATTTGGATAGCTATCCTCAATCACTGATTGAAGTTTTCCCTTAAACACTGTTTTGTTTGATAAGTGAAAACTGACAACACCGCCAAATCATCTAGTATTAGTGTTCTTTTCTTTTACATGTCCCTGCCTTTGGAAGGAAAAAAAATAATAATGGATTATGCTATTTCTTTGTCTGAATAAAATGTTGCAGTTCCGGAGATAAAGATGTATTCAGCTAAGCAATTAAATAGCTAAATAAATGAATCGGCAGAGCAGAAGTGACAGATTTAATTACTACTTAGAGCTAGGAAGGGGAACTAATTATGGGGTTCATGAACCACATGCCATTCTTCTCCCTAAGCATGTGCTTCGATTCTTCTGGATCAAGCTCTGCAAATACAGTAGCACCATGGACCAGATTAAAAAAAAAACAAAACAAAAAAAAACCCAAAAAACCAAACAACCAAAAAACCAAACTATCCAAAATTTGGAAATAAAGTCTAATTTTTGAAGAAAGAATAGTCAATATCCTGTTTTAAAAGCCCATGTTCAATTGACTCGACACCATGAGTTAAAGGAACTTTTGTTTTAAATAGATAAGCACTAATAAAGTAGTTCTCCAAAAACTGAAAGCAGAATGAAGTTCAGTGGATGTGAATAAACCAAAGACTGCAACACAAAGCTATGGCAATTGAGGCATACAGCTTATAGCTATACTAAGTGACTGGGAGCCCTATTAATAATCAGAAATTATCTGTAGTTG
This sequence comes from Megaceryle torquata, assembly GCA_024611175.1. Classification (NCBI taxonomy): domain Eukaryota; kingdom Metazoa; phylum Chordata; class Aves; order Coraciiformes; family Cerylidae; genus Megaceryle; species Megaceryle torquata. The sequence goes on from JANIJG010012362.1 coordinate 3,780, forward strand.
GGAAGCTTAAGAAAGCTGTTGATCCGAGCTCTCTACTGCTTTGGTCTGTCCCCCACAGCAATCAATACAGGTCAAAAAGATGCTTTTGTGGCCACCAACTGCAAAGCCACCTGCAGTGGGAAAAAACTGTCCCTCCATTTCTGCCTTCTCTCCCACTTCTCTACCTTTCATTTACTTTACCAGCCTAATTTTATTCTTGTTTGATAAGACTGTCAATGCCAATTATTTGAGCATGCTAAAATCATGAGCCTTGTGGCACAATCCCACAAAGACAGAATTCTTCCCCTTATTAGTGGGAAGGAGGAAGAAGAAAAAAACCCCACATGTACTGCATTTGAATCACATCATTCAATGAATTGCATCATTTTGGCAAGTTTACAGCTATCTTACACAGATTAAAAGAGACAGGTATCATTACAGAAAAAGAAAAAGAAGGAAAAAAAAAAGAAAAGGAAAAAGGGAAGAAAAAGCACAAAGCTATATTTAAAAATAAATAATAATAATAATAAATAATAAATAAATAATAGTGGAGGTAAGAGAGGTGTCTTTCATTCATAGCCAGTGGTTTTCTAAAAACAAACTCTAAACTCTAGATGCATTGTTATGCCAATTTTAGCATAATTTTAAAAATCAACACATTTACCTCTTTTCCTAAAAATACTGTGGAGAGATAACTGCACAGATGAGCTGGTGTACCATTCTGAAAAGCACTCAGACCTTCTACTCCACTGACTTGGAAATTCTTTAAAAAGCATAACATGATGCCAACAATGAAACATCTTCCATCTGGGAAAGATCTAAATCTACCCCATAGCCCTGCTCTCCTTCCACACCATCAGTAATTTTGTCAGAATGAAAATCATTGTGTCCAAACTCAGTGATGTAGGCTGATCCTTGGGAAGGCTCACTGGACAATCACAAATGCCATTATCGTCCAAGATTATAACATCAGCTCTACTTGGCTGATGTTCTGTTCTCTGAAGGCAGCCAAAACCAAGTTCTTTTGCATCAGTAAAGTCCAAAATGAATCTTATCTTGAACATCAGTGTCTGGGCTTTTCTATCAAGGCAGACTGTACCTGCAGGGAACTAGAAGCACTGTACATCCAAGATAAGGTAAACACAGCAAAGTAGAGAGGAGCTGATCTTCAAAAAAGATACTATATCTGAAACATTACATGCAAATTGCATTAGCACTCATACCATAGGAATTTTACAGCATCTGTTTCCCACATTAATAAAGTGTGTTGTCCATAGAAAGTCACTAAGGTACCAGTGCTCACAAACCTTGCAGAACACATGCACAATTGATGTTTCATAATACAGATATTGTGATTGTATAAATAACCTCAGTGGAGCATGAGGAGTTGAAAAGGATCCCAGGGGCTGGGGCAGCTAGTCAGCAGACTGATGAAGGACAAAGGAAGAACATACTCTTGGTGCACAGCACTTCTGAACTCAGAAGGCAAAATCAGCTGTGTTTATCTGACAGTCCCTGCCAGGCTTATGTGGAAATGACCATTTAAGTATCTGAGGTGACCCTCTCAAGACAGGACATGATCAGCATTTGCATTTGTATCCAAAAGCACAGCCCCAAAGGAATACGGGGTATTTGGAAGTGGAAGTCACACAGATGTGAACTTGCCACCTGGGAGGAAGCTGACTGTGAATCCACTATCTTCTGCTCTCACCGCAGTGCAATGCAAAAGAATCCCTCGTGGGATACTTGAAACAACAGTCATGGTTAAAGATAGACCAGAAGCAAATTTGTCATTGTCTTATTTATGCCCTTTTGCTTTCAATCTTGCACTTAGATGTTTGCCCTTAAATCTTGCTTCACATAACTTTGCAGTGTTTCACTGCCCATCCAGTCTGATGTAGTGGAGAGACAAGATGAAAGAGTGAAACCTGTAGGTTCTCAGTAGAAAGCACAGACAGAGAAGGGTGCACAGGGTGTCTTGAGACACAACTGTGTTTTCTGGCAGGGCCACAAAAGTACAGAGCTGGCAAGTATTTCCTTCCTGTTTTCAAAGGGTCACTGTGGGATGGACAGGAAGGGAGGACCTTACTAGCAGGGAAAGGATTAGCCCTAACAGCCATGAACAAGCTCCTCTTCTGCAAGAAGCAGATACTCCACAGTTTTGGGTGAGTCCTTGGTTTTCAAACAGGCTCTGACACCTTGTTTGGTTAAGGTAAGGTAGAAGGTAATTTTTCACTGCCATGGGGAGCATGTCAGTTCATTAAAGCTACCCTTGGGTAAGTTTGCTTGCGATGATTTACAAAAGAGGTGACTAAGTATGGCAGTGGGTGTAAAAGGAGTTGCTGGTTGACTGGTACAAAGAAGAAATTACTACGTTTTTTGTGTAAAAGTCTAAATAACGTTTATACACTACTAATCATAGAGCTAAAAATAATTTAAAATCACCCACTACTTTCTTATTTTAAAAGAACTCAAAGGAGCTTTTTCTTTCTTTTGAGCCCTATTGCCTTTTCCTCGATGGCTAGAAGCAAACATCCAGTCTTCACCAAGGTCTAATATAAAAACCAATTCAGCTCCTTGACAATAATGACAACTGAAATAACGGGAGCCACTGTCCAAACCAAAAGCTGAAGTAGGCATCCAGCCATGATGCCCAAAGGGTTTTCACTGAGAAGGGCAAGGATGCGGGCATACAAACCTCAGAGCTTGCTAACTGTTGGAATAAGTTATATCTGAGAAAAACAGAAACATGCCAGAAACAGGGGGAGCAAGGAAGCATGTGAACTGGCTGGAGGGCAGCCCTAGAGGACTGAGACTGAGAAAAACTCAAAGAATGTTCCTCCTTTCTCTTAGTGCAGTGGTACACCAAAGAGGAAACAGCCAAAAGGAGTATGAAATAAGGAGTAAGACATCCGATCCTCATGAGCCCCAAAATGCAACTCTTAACCTAATACAGATGACAAATAGGGTGATTATAGTATGGCTTACTGTGACACTGTTGGACAATGAGAATAAAAAGCTGTCTTGACTTGTAAAAATAGAGAAGCAGTTACACTACAAAATTCTGTCACTTTGAAAAACACTGGCTACAACATGAGGGAATATCACAAGCACGAGATGCACCAAGAGAACAATTCACAGATCTCAAGGAATAGTTCAATTCCATCACTTGAGGTCTAAGGTTTGACAGTTTGAAGGAACAAAGCTCCAGGGCACAAAAATCAGTCAGACATTTATGGACTGGAATTGTGAAGTTCCAGTTCTAGGCTGTGAATTTGGCTACTGAATTTGTAATCTCTGTAGATTCCTGTGGCAGAAGGTGTAGAAATCACCAAGTCAAATATCCCTAAATTGCAGTGAAATTGGAAGGTTGAAAGTGAACCACCTTTGTAGTTACATCTCAGATGCAGACAGTGATGGCAGAACATCTATTTATTCATCCTGAATGAAAACTGTTGTGAACACTAGTCCATTGAATTCACAACAAAGAAGGAGGAGAAGACTATCCTGAGATAGACAGGAGTGGAGAATAATATGCTGGTAATTTCATCTGCATTTTGGAATGAGTAGCATAGTACATTCAACACTGAGACCAAGGATGCTCCCTGAATTTCTAAATATAAGTAATGCCATGATTATTCCTCATTTAAGACTATAAACATTTTGCATGCCTTTTGTACTAGAGCCAGCACAAGACTTTTCAGTGTCTCAGACAAAATTGACAGTCAGTCCTCCTAAAATAACAGATGGGACAGGGCCACCCTGACTGCTGCAGGAAAGCGGGGAATTGCAATGGAGAGATCTAGAGGATCCACGCTGCTAATCTGTCTGCCTCCAGGGGCTGATACCAGTCAGCTATCACAGCTGCTGGCACTGGGCATTCTACCAATAGTTTCCACTCCTACTTTAGGGGCAGCAGCAGTTTCAAACAACCTGTTTTTCCCTGTCCTAATATGGACAAAATTAGTGGTGGTGGATGTTAAGGGACATGCACTTTGTCTTACAATCAGCTCATACCTCAGGCAGTTTCTTCTTTACCTGTATTCACAGACAGTCCAATTTGCTACTGGAAGATGAGGACTCAATTTAACTTTGCTGCTTCTGCCTTCTCAGAAGATTCAGCAAAGACTATGTTCACCATTGTCATAATTCTTCTGAGAGTCAGGGCCATGACCCTAAATGTATGAAATCCACCTTGCATTAGTCTTAATTCCATCTCCAGGGACATCAGTATCATTCTCAAAAAAGCAAACAGTTAATCTTTAATTATCAACAATTTTTAAATATGCTCTCTGTATCATGCTCTTCAACTTCCTTATGAAAGAGTTTGAGTGAAGTGAAATTCTTGACGTAAAAGGCTACTGTGAGACATTTCAATATGCTGGTGCAACATAAGAGTTATCAGTGTGCCAGGGTACAGATTGACTAGTTTGATCAGGAAACTACTGGAGAGCTGTAGAGTAAATAATAGATTTAAAAACAGGAACAGCTTTGAAGTATGTATTGGCAGTTGGTCATTGTACAGTACCATCAGAACATGCGTTGCATCAATAGTGCCAGATAACACTCAAATTTCAGTAAATATTAGTGTTTTCAGCTAAAATTATGAAATCCTTATGCAGGTGTATTTGTCACAGCTTTTCTGACAGATTATACCACTGTTGGCAAAGTCCGCTAGCATAGCGACAACAGGAAAAAAAATGCAGAACAATAATTTTGCTCAACATGAAATCATACCTTGCCATACCATAATGACGTTTTCCATCCAGCTTCATAACCTACTTCATTCCATTGTGGGTTTTTTAAATGTCTGAAACTTTACTGAGGGAAAAATAATTCAGTGATGCTCACCAAATTCAGATCCCTTCTCTACCTGCAGATTTCCACTGTGTCTTCTTGAGATTCACTTTGTCTTCCAGTGCCTTAGCTCCACAGATATAAAATAATAACCTTGTACTACATCACAGAGCTGTTATTAGCACAGCCCATTTAGATTCTGAAGCATTGCAGCATTACTGGAGATAAATGGTTTATTTACTTACCATTTTGTGTGTACATTTTCTATGGAGCTTTTTTAAAAATAATAATTAAAAAAAAATCTCTTAAACATTTATTTCCTCATTTTCTTTTCTAACTTCCATCACTTTGTTTTGCTTTGTACTGTATTGTATCTCGTGGTACAGTGTTCTTCCTCCTTCAGACACTTTTCTGTGTCCTGTAATGGTGATGAGTTTTCTCTCTATACTAATTTTCTCCACCATTGCATTCTCCTCATCTCTCCTGTATTGCCAGGATTTTTATGTATGAATAGATCACTATTCTCAAACTTATTCCTATTTTTGTATCACCTTTCTTAGCTTTGAGCCTTTCCTTTCCTGTGTATGTACTATCCTGCTTCCTCTCCTGAAAGAATTTTCTCCCTTTACAGGTGTGAAGGAGAGCCCTGCAGCAGCAAACATTCATTGATGACGGGGCAGGGAAATTAAGTGACTGATTAGAGAACTTTTATTCAGGATATACTACGTCTTTAGCTAAGTGTAAAACACCTCAAAGAAGGAGATAATGAGTGCTTCAGGGATGGTATCTGCCTGCAATAGGCACTTCTCCAGTGCTCTGTGCAACAAAGCTGGTAACTTGCTGCAGCTCAAACCTCACGAGGCTTTACAGGTTAAATCCTACATCTTGAACAAAACTGGGAAACAAAATCAAAGCTGGTACGTGCTACAAAACATGTGTTTTAGGGGCTGATTGCAGCCCAGGTGCTGATGGCTCACAACTGTTTGTTCCCTTGTCCTTGCACTTTCAACAAGTGCAAATCAGAAGCAACCAATGCTGTCATTTACCTTAATTTCACTCAGTTGGAGGATCTGGGTCTAAACATCTCATTGTTAAGTCTACTTAAAAAATTATTCTTATGACTGCACCTTGGCCTTTCAAAGAAGAGCTCAGAATCCAGTAGAACTCTAGAGTAAGAACAGATACATCATTTATATGTATAGTGATAATAATTTTTATATTTACTTCCCTTTCAGGGGTGATAAGTGTATTTTTAAAGTTTGATAATTGCTCAGTTCCAAAAGGTGAGGTATCCCCTCCCTGCAAATCTGGAGAAATATAGCAATACATTGCTGGAAAGCCTTACCTTGCTAGAGCTCAAAACAAACCCATCATTTTTGTGCAGAGCAGCAGGCTCAGAGAGAAATCAGCACCTCTCCTCCTGGAGCAAAAACTGGCAGGATTCAATCCTGCAAGGCAGTGAGATAATCTGGTACCATACTTTGCTGCTTCAGGGTGCAATGCTCAGCTACTGCCAGGATATAGCTAGAAATCATGTCTGTTTACACCTGGATGTTTACAAGAGACTGAACCTGCCATTTGGAGTCTGCTGATGAGTGAGGAAATCTGGGCAGCTGCCCAAGGATGAAATTTGTCTCTAGTTTGGAGGATCTGCTTGCTATTCAAATCCCATTAAAGCATCTGGAAGCTTTGCTGTCTCAGTCTTCCTCACTCTTGAGGCAGGACATACACACACACATGCAGATATCCATATCTAAGCCTCTGTGTGTTTTCTGAAAATTACACCCAGTTGTAGACAATCTCATAATTTCAGAATATTCCTAGGGCTCATCCCACCAAACTGCAGTGCAAGCCGCACTGAAACCTTTAATATTTCAGAGGTGATTATTTTGGTATCATCACTTTTTCATCTGTGTAAGTTTTCCCAACCTGTTCTTTCCTCCTACTCCTTCCTTCCTTCTTATCCATACATGCATGCTCTCACCAACCCTTCCTTTCTCTCCATTTTTTCTTTATATTTTTCCCCATGGTTTGAATTTTCTGAGCATTCCCTTCATGTTGTTTTAGTGCTTATTCTGAGAAGACACAAAAGAGACAGAAAGCAATTCAGAAAAAGAACAATAATTGCTTTATCACCGTAACTACATACCTATTGTCGGGTCATTTTTTGGGGGGGAAGGCAGGGAACACATAAAGAAAAACTCCCCAGAGTTCTTTTTTTTTTTTTTTTTCCTAGATCATTTTAATACACAGCACAGTAAAGCAGATTACTAGAAGTTCTTCTGAAAGTGGAAGTAATTTCCCAACCAGAATAATAGAAAAGAATATAAACTCTGGCAAATTAAATTTAATAAGCCTGGCCAAAAAAGATTTTGAAGAGCAATTTGCTAAAGGCATAAAACTAATAATAAAATGTTTTTTTAAGCACATCAAAAAGAGGAATTCTGCCAGAAAGTCTGTAGGGCCGATAAGTAACTTCAGTATGAAAGGGGAGCTCAAATAAGATCAGACTGTACACCAGTAAAGTGAAAAGAATTCTTTACACCGGTGTTCACTGCAGAAGAGACTTTGGTGATTCCCAGGCCAAAACCTTTCCTCTGAGGTAACAAGTCCCTTAAAAGTTGTTAGACAATAGGAACCATATAACAGAAGTAAATGGTCACTCTTTACAATGCAGAGAGGTTTCTAGAGGATCAATGCATGGAAATACATTGTTCAACATAGTTGTTGGTAATTTGGATTAGGCTGAATAGTGAGGTGACAGTTAATCACACTAGATTATTCAGGGTAGTGAAAACCCAGAATGACTGAAAAATTGCAGAAAGATCTCATTTCTGTGTGATTGGTGCCAAAAGTATGGATGAAATGTAATGCTGATAAATGCTGACTTTGGAATAAGAACAAAGAGTCCTAACATTATATACCCAGTGATAAGCTTTAAATTAGCTGTTACCACTCTGAAGTATGGCTACTGTAACTGAAGAAACCATGTGCTATTCTAGGAAAAGACCAGCCTATAGAAAATGGGATATTATGAATTATTAGGAATAAAAGAGAGCAATCTTAATGCCACAGAGAGAATGTGCCTATTTTCTAAGGCCCAAGAATGTATAGACAAGGAAGACAAGTAAGATAATTGATGGTAAGGGACAGTATCTGTGTGAGGAACAGTAAGCAGGTCAGGATTACTCAGTTTGGAAAAGAGATATCTCCGAAAAACCTACCAAAACCACAAATGTCATATGCCACACCAAGAAGGGCAATACAGGAGAGCCTATTCCCCCTACTAGAAATATAAGAAGGACAGAGGATCAAATGAGATGTTGGAGCATCAGATTAAAGCCTAAAAATGGGAATGCACTTTTTTACAGAATGAATAATTAAGTTATAGAATAAAGTTTTAGAAGATATTGCAGAGGTTAAAAGCATGAATAAATATAAAAAGCAAGGAAACAAATGCAAGGGACAACCCTCTCCCCTGCCAATATCTATTAGAAACACACGCATAATTTCTGGCCCTGTCCCTAAACTTCAGATGACAAAAGGCTGAGAAAAGTACTGGAAAATGTATCCCCCTAAAGCTGCCATTTTATGCTCTTGAAATACACATTATCATCTATGTGCAGAAAAATATACCAGGCCTACTGGTTATGCCCAGCAAAGCCATTTTTCTGTTCCAACCCTCAGGAGAGCTGTACTCTGAGCATAAGAACTGCACAGTTCAGCACAGAGGCACAAGGCTGCCCAACCAACCACTAACAACGCAAGGCAAGACAGCAAAAGGGCGGTAGAGCGTTTCTTGTCTCATGCTGGGAGCTCTACAGGATCTGTACCCAAGCCTAAGAGTTCTCTGAGACTGGATATTCAGCTGGTACAGTCAGAAGCTCTGACCACCTCTCTGGATGTCTCCACAGAAAGGTCCTTGCTTCACTCAGTAACATAGGTTTTCCTTGAGGGAGTTCTACGACCATAAGAGGAAGGATAAAGTCTTGCCCTTGTGAAAAAAATCCCTTCTGCTCACAGGTTCATTGGACAGTAGAGTTCCTTAATTTTAAGTAGGTCTTGACACACAGCTAGTGAAAAATTTAGAAAGATAAACCATTGCCCATATTCTAGAATGAAAAATCTCACCAAAGTCTACAACACTTTGTTCCCTTCGTTTCCCCAGCACCCAAGGCCTATCAGATTTATTCCCTAAGCAAAACAGTATTTACAAAGATTCAGAAAGCTTTTGAAGAAAGTGGCTTGCATTTTAAGCAGAAGAAATAAGCAAAACAGAAAAATATTTAAATATATTTAAGCTGGATTTGTCCAGGCTAGTTAATCACCAAAACTGACTTATTTTTACCTTTTATTTGTTTACAAGGTCAGCAGAGCTCTTCACTTGCATGGATTAAACACGCTTCACTGACTTTTTTGTTCTATTTAACAAAAAACCACAATCCGTTCTGGCAGCCTGATATATATGACCACTCCTACAATATTTCCTAGCAGCAATGACTTACATTTTGGTAATAATAATGATCTGCATTTTCACTGTTATTTTTCTTCAAAACACAAAGTGCCCCAGGAATATTATTCAAATAATATTCAAATCCTTAAAGCAGACATTTAAATAAACAAAATCAAATTCTGTTAGAATTATCAGGTTGGAAGGGATCTTTGAGGCCCACTCAAGCAGGAGCATCTTTGAAGTTCCGAGTTCAAAGGCTGGTCATGGACTTGCACAGTCAACTTTGTCATATCTCCAAGAATGGAGATGCCACAAAATCTCCGAGTACCTGTGCCTAAATTTGACCCCTGACTTAAGGCAGGAAAGATTTTTCTGATACTTCACCACAATTTGTTGTACCTTGCATTTGCTGCGTCTTGTCCCGTTATGGTGCAATGCCTAGAAGAGCCTGGCTTCATCTTCTCTGTACATTGTTAATAGGTACTTTAAAACAATTGGATTCCCCCTTCATTCTCATGTTTAGCGTGAACAAACCCAGTTCTGACAGCTTTTCCTTGTATATATCCTGTGCTTCATCCACCTGGTTCTTCAAGAAACTCATTCCTGTATGTCAATATCCACCTTGTACAGGGGAATCCAAAACAGGACACAATCCTCCAGGCAGGGTCTCAGAGGGCAGCAACAATCACTTCCCTCAACCTGCTGTCTACACTCTTGCCTGTGCAGTCCAGGACAAAGATGACCTTCAGGATGCACTGCTGACTGATGTTGGAGCTGATGTCTCCCAGGACCCCCAAGACTTTTTATTCAAAGTTACTGTGTAGTCAGTTGGTGCCCAGCTTGTCCTACAATAGGTATAGGAATTTCCCTTTGTCTTTGCTGAATTTCCAAAAGTTCCTGCCAGAATATTGATTTCCATCCAGCTTGTTGAGAGTTCTCTGAATGGCATCCCTGCACTCTGCCATATTATTTGCTCCCCTAGTTAGGTATCATCTGTCAAGTTGCCGAGTGGACATTTTGACCCATTGGCTACATTTCTAGTGAAGACATGAATGAATGTCAGCACCAGTATTGACTTCTGATAGATGTTACTAGAAACTACTCATCAATTATAATTTATGTAACTGTTCACAACTCTTGGAGCCTCATGATATGGCCAGCAGTGCACTCACCTTGCAGTTCACTTCTTAAATCCATGTGTCACTAATCTGGCTATGGGAATACCTTGTAACAGGCCTTGAAGATGTCAATAACCACTGCTCTTCTTTCACCCACCTTACCAGGAATCTCCTTAGAGCAAGCTCTCCGACTGACGAGCCACAATCTGCCATCTGTGATTCCATTCTGGCTGTTCCCAATTGCCTTCTTGTCCTCCATGTGCCTGGACATGCCTTTCAGAAAGGTTTTCTCCATGGAGACCTAAGGGAGCTTTATTGGCAGCAAGTTCTCCAGATTTGCCTTTCTCCTCGCATGCATGTAACACTTGTCTTTTCCCAACCCTCCTGATCCCTAGATACCTTTTGAAAAATATATAAAGCAGTCCTTACAATGACCTCAGCAAATTATCTCCACATGCTTGGATCCATCCTCTCTTGTCCCATGGACTCGCATATGTCCAGTTTGTTCATTTGGTCACTAACTCAATCTTCCCAAATCTTGCCTGGAGATCTAAGGATAGAATTTTCTGGAAAAGAACTTGCCACAAAGAGAAGATGCTGAGATGCTCAGCCTTTTCTGAGTGCTTTGTTACCAAGTCTGCTGCCTTGTTTCACAGCCTCACATTTTCCTTAGGCCTCTTTTTGATTCCACCTCTAGAAGTTCTTGTTGCCATTCCCATTCCTCACCAATTTCGAATCCAGCTGAGCTCTGGCTTGCCTAATTCCCTGACTACATGACAAAACGATGGACTGCACTGCACCTGAGTAGCCCTCCTTGGTCTCCTCTGCCCTCTCTTTTGGCACTGGAGACCAGGTTGGAGCTCCCTGCCTGTATGTAGTGCCTGTGTGACTGCCTAGGCTGTTGGGCTGGGCTGAGCTCAGGTGTAGGAAGTTTGTCCTCAGAGCAGCATCCTCTCCAGGTGCCCTTGCCCTTCAGAGCAGTCTCCCATGGGAACCTGCCAAACAATTCCCAGCTGTTGAACCCTCTGTTTTCATTTGCTCTTATAATTCTGAAAACTTTCAATTTTTGCTCAAAGTATTTGTTTCAGGCAAAAGATCTGCAAAAAAGGAAGTTTAAGTGTAAAATAAAAATTAAAATGAAACTTTTTTTCTCTATCAAAGCCGATTTAGATGCATCTATGGCTCCAGAGCCATAGTCACTAAATTGTGTTCACTGACTAAGCTGAAATAAAAAGTAATGGAGTAGCAATGCTTAATAATTATTGACTATAAATAATGTAAATTGTTTGTGATTTTAAATATCAATTTGTAAATAATCGTCCATGGCTAAGTATGACAATATGGATGAAAAATAAAATCAAGGGAGACTGCAAAAAGAGCCCTCCCAACTCCGTATCTAACAAGTTTTTGTTTGCTACCTTTCAATATCTGTTTCATTTTTCGGCAACCTAGTCTTGCCTCCTTTGCAACTCACAACACTGCCTAATTTAAACAGTCTGTAATCATGCTTCTCAGTCCTAAATCATGAGCCTGTGAGATGTCCAATTACTGCTTCTTTCATTTTATTCACAAAAGAGAAGTGGGAGAATACTGGATTTTTTTTTACTCCCACCTGTTATACTATGAGAAGTCAAATAAGTATTTGACAGGTAAAAAAATAAATGATGAACCCTCAAATTAAAACACTATCGGAATTAAATTCACACATGCTTGTGAGAGTTTGGGCAAGTTCCAGAAACTGACAGCATTTTACTTTTCCTTTGACATGCATAGTATGCTCAAAAAGCCTCCATTAAAATGCCATGTAATTAACTTAGGATACAAGGGATAAAATGGTGAAGAGAACAACAAAGATAATTTGTCATCAGGATTTTCATTAAAACCGCCAGTATTATAGGAATTAATTTCAACAGTGCTTTGCCCTGATTACTGCCTGTCAGATAGTATACAGAGACCCAACAGGATATCTGAATGGGAAGCATTTGCAGAACCTCATCCTACATCAGCATTATGAAGGTAAGAGGTTTATCTATATTGCCTGTAATTCATCATCTATATTTTAATATTGCAAAAATTGAAGACTTTAGTATGATTTTAACTTCCCCTAGCCTTAGTATTTTCCAGAAAGTGTTACACTGACAATAGCTTTTCCTGACACACATGCCACCTCCATCTTGGACAGGGAGAAAGATCAATTCAAAATCAAATTAGTCATTAATTCATTGCTTTTGTTTCCCAGACCTTATAGTTCACTATATAGTGTTAAATCACACAGGCACACAAACCTTATTGGCCACAGAAGGGGGAGAACCAGCTCTGATTCCAGATTCTGAACTGTCCCACCACCTGTACAGCATCTAGGGAGTGTTCTCATCCAGCATTCACCTTGTTTTTTTTTTTTCCAGAAGTTCCCCTTGTAAAGCAGACCACTCTGGAGTCTGCAGCAGACTTATTTTAAAGTAATGTCTAAATGCTAATTCACTAACAAATTAAAGTAGCACTTGAGAATTTGGCAGTATCACTTTAAATAATCTCCTATCCTACTGATGTCGCTCTTGGTATCCTGTGTTTCCACACAAACTTGATGAATGAAATTACTTGAACTAATCCGTGCCTATACTCTACATATAGTATTTCTTTCATGAAAAGCAAATGATGCAACATGTATGGTTTAGAGTAAGGAAACATGTAATGCAGCATACAGTCAAAATCTCTGCTTCTAGAACATTTTTTCCTTCAAGTTAGCTAAAAGTATTTTTATAAACAATCTCACCTTAAATCTGAGACTGACACTGTGGACTGTATTACAGAAATTATTTTGATCAGTTTTGGCCAAAGCAATGCAGGAATTTAATGTCACACATGGGGGCAGGGAGGAGGTAGCAGATGGATAAATCAAATTCACCCCTACAGCATACACAAGATATGCAATGTTACTGAGGAACAACAAGCTGCAATATTGTACAGTGTCTTATAAAATCATGTTAAGTGAACATAGACGTAATCGGATGTTGCCTTGAGTTATTTTTGATCATTGGCAGGAATTTATGATTTATTCTCTGCAAAAACTTGACTGAATAATGTCGTGCTGCACACAGCTGCCTGTAGGGCATTTAGGCAAAATATCTTTTATAGCTAAAAAATTATTAGAGGATCAAGATCCACCTAGCTCCTTGAGTGGAAATGTGGCTACAACCAAAGGACTAAGCATTCAATTCTCCCTTTTTGACTGGGGAAAATGGAGGTGGCAGGTGTCCTGATCCTTAAGTAGTACTTCAAAACAAAAAAGCAGTGTTCTCTAGAATTGTGCTTTAAAAGTATTGATTAAAAGTTGATTCACTGGTTTTCCATCACTTCCCACCTTTCCTAAGAGCTGTTCCAATATGGTACAAGTATTGAGTTAAAACCTGCTTTGCTTGCATCTTCTGTCATAATCACATTATGAGATGACACATACATTCATTCATCTGTAAGGGAATGCTTAGAGAATTCAGGTTAAGAAGATGACTCAGTTGTCTTATTTAGATGAAAAATTCTTGTGAGTATCTGGCACATTAAGCCATTTATTAAATAACAAAATGTGCCATCTCTCTTTCTTCTCTCTGTTCTCATTTTTATGTTCCCAATTTCCTGGTCCTTCTATCACTGCATGGTTCCCAACTCCCAGTCTGTTGATCTATTCTTTCCTCTGCTACTCCTATATGTGTTCTTCCTCCAGTTTCTCTTCGCTCTTTCCATACTCTCTGCTATCCTACTTCTACATAACACAACCAGTCATTCCCAGCTTCTCCTTTTATTCACATCTAGCCTCCTTTCTATTTATGCTCTTCCTTTTCATGGAGCATACACACATGGCAGGAAACCAGCAGCTTTCTCATTTTCCGGTACTTCACGTAGGGAAAATCTATACTGTTACATAGGATCTAAACTCAATCTACAGCAGTTCCCGGTTGACCAGGTGCCCCCAAAGGGCACAATTTCTTTTCAATGTCCCATAGCATACAGAGCTATTCTAGCCAAGAGCAGGTCCTGTAAGTGACATGCATGACAGTGCCTCCATGGTAAACCGTAGGTGTTGCTCTTCCCTGAAACTCTTCAAGACTGCTGGATGCATTAAACAAGTTATGTTGGTTCAAACTTCACAAAAAGTGTTTTTCCCTTCCTCTCCCAGTGCTGGATTTGACTTTTAAATTATTAAAGCTGCTCATCAGAGCTAGTTCTACTGGGCAAGGCCTGGGGCTTCTGAATACAATGATATCACAGGCATAAAAGCATTTCTTTTCTGCCACAATGGAGCCATAGAATGGAATAAAAAAAAAAAAAAAAAAAAAAAAGACTAGAGACAGAACATTA
>JANIJG010012362.1:18489-30453 GCA_024611175.1 Megaceryle torquata
GGCGGGGGCGTTTAAAAAAAAATGTAATCCAAGGAAAAAAAGCATTCTTTTTCGGCAAAAGGGAGGCAAAAAAAGGAAAAAAAAAAAAAAAAAAAAAAAAAAAAAAGCCTAGAGACAGAACATTAGATTTTTCTCTTTGATTTTTCTTCCTTAGATATAAAACCCATTAAATAGGCCAGTATGTAGACAATCTCTTATTGAACTAGAATTATGGCAATTGCATCCACTCCACATGGAAACACATCAAGCAGTAATGGCTAATTATTTCAATGGATTTTTTTTCCTAATCAATAATTATAACTCCCAGATATCGATTTTAACCCATATCTTTAAAAATATCATCAATTATTGCTAAAAAAAAAGAGAGTATTTGCTTATAGTGGAAAACATACACATTAGGAGAGAGGAATCACTCAAAATTATATGCATTCTGCAACACAGGAAATCTATTTGCACACACATACTAACAAGATACTTTATGTTTCCAGTCAGGGCACCATGATAGTCTGTTGCTGGTAATCTAGAGAAGAAATAAAGCTGTGAATTTGCTGTGCTAAAGTTCCACCATTGATATTCCTGCATGAACCAGTCCAAGAGGAAGGTGGTTGGATGGTAATTACTTACATTTATATATTATCCTTTATGGACCAATCATAAGCCTTTGTCACATGGCCTATATAAGGATGTTAATTTCTGTGACATTCTTTCTCCTTAGTTGGCTGTAAAACTTTAGGTAATTTCTGATACAGGAACATACACAGAAAGTGGGGCATCTGCATATGACCATCTCCCCGCAACCATTCTCTCAAGCCCTCCCTCAAGGCCAAGCAGTGGGATAAGTTATAAGGATAACCCAGTTGTCAAAACTTGTCTAATACATAAAGAATGGTGAGAAGGATTTCTTTCAAATTCATCTCCCATTTTCAATACAGCCACAGCAGTTCTGCATGCAGGGTGACACCACAGCTGCAGGGACATAACCTGCTGAAATTACCTTAATTACGCTTTCTTTCACCTTTCTTTATGGTGGCTGTTGATACCAGTCAAGTATGACTGTTTGAAATCCCTTCCTTGTTTACAAGTATCACAGAGTCACGCTTCCCACTGCCTTCAGTGCAAACAAGTCATGTAAATAAAAAGTGGTCCTGGTACACCCAGATGTAATTCTGCTCTTGCTGCTTGCAAGCTGAGAGACTTCTGAGCACCTAAAGTCATCTGTGCAACAGGGAGGCTCTGTTACTCTATGAAAACCTGGGGGTAACTCGAGGGTTTTTTCCTTTTTTTCTTTTTTTTTTTTTCCCTTCTTCTGGCACTCAGTGCAATTTCCAGGAATTAGAGTACAGGGGCTAGAGGAACATGACATGCTTTTCTATAAATCTTATGGTAATCAGGATAGGAATGTCACACAGTTGTGGTCTCCCCTTTCACAACAGGAATGTGAGAAAACTACAAAATATTGCAGTATACACCAATGTCACTGTGAGTAGAATTTAACACATGGGACTTATTTCTAACTGAAAAATCAATAAATGTCAAACAATTATAATACTAGTAACTTTTCTCAGCACAGCCTGTAATGAAACTGTGCTTTAGATGTACAGCTAATGCAAGCCATATTTTAGCCACGGTTTGGAGGCAAGGTTCTCTAGAATTATACACTATCACCAGGGCATAACCTGAAATTTTACTTTTCTGTCTTCCAGATACATTTCCAGTTATTCTTTTATTTACTTATTTTACTTTTTGTCACATTTTCTGCATAAGGTTCAGTTTAGAAACAACCCTATTTTGGTTTACAAAACAAGTCCAGTAAACACTTACATGCTTCTTAGCATGAAATATTCATATTTTTAAATATATACCAATGCTTTGAACCATCACAGAACTGATTGTGAAGGTCTCCAGTGCTTGTCTGAGGGTGGGTCATACTGCTTTACCCAAGATGTTCCAGAGGAAAGTACAGGTAAAGAATAAAGATATATTTATACCACTTACTATATGTATATGTGTGTATATATATATAGAAGGACTACACATAGAAATATGCACACTCTGCACATATTATACCTGCAAACATAATGTTATTATGGTTAACTTCATGATAAACTAATTAGATTGCACTTTTTTTTTTTTTTTTTTTTTTACATGGATCTGAGATATCTCCATTCTGTTAGTACTTAATAGTGAGCTGTAACTTGACCTCCTCTCAGAAAGAAGGATAGATAATTTACAACTGTTATTTCACTTGGCACTGCTCATTTGGAGTGAAAATATAAGTCCTCAAGGCTCATAAATATGTTTGGTGCAGTAATTATGGGAATGATAAGAACAGCAGTTTGCTCTGTTTCAGTCAGTTCAGGATGACAGTATTTGAAATTAGGAAGGTACAACTGATGTACAAAGCCAGTGTACAGCAATATGAAAAGATTGCCCTATTATGCCTTACTTTAGAAAAGGTCTGCAAAGCCCATGCTCGCTACAGCAGGAGTTGCATATTGTCTGGCTCTGATCCCCTGGCTCTAAAGGGAGACAAAGGTAAAGGATTGATCTGTAAAAGGAAGAGGGAAACATACATGTTGAGGAGATGCAGAAATACACAGAAACACACAGAATGATAGAGGTTGGAAGGGACCTCTGGAGATCACCTCGTCCAACACTCGTACTAAAGCAGGTTTGCCTAGAGTAGGTTGCACAGGAACATGTCCAGGTATGTTTTGAAAGTCTCCAGAGGACACTGTCAAAAGCCTTGCTGAAGTTGAGGTGGACAACATCCCATCATCTACCTAGCCAGTCATGCCATCACAGACTGCTATCGGACTGGTCAAGCATGATTTCCCCTTGCTGACTACTTCTGATAACCTATTTTCCTCCACATGCTTAGAAATGCCCTCCAGAAGGAGCTGTTCCATCACCTATCCAGGGAGATGAGGTGAGGCTAACCAGCCTGTAATTTCTTGGGTTGTTGTTGCCCTTTTTGAAGACTGGAGTGACATTGGCTTTCCTCCAGTCTTCAGTTTCCTCTTCTGTTCTCCATGACCTTTCAGAAATGATGGAGAGTGGTTTAGCAATAACATCAGCCAGCTCCTTCTGCACTTGTGGGTCCATCCTGTCAGGACCCAAGGATTTGTGGGTGTCCAGTTTGCCTATATGATGTCTAACCCAATCTTCCTCAGCCATGGAAGGTCAAGGTTCCTTTCTTCAGTCTTTCTCTTAGCTCAAGGGACTGGGATTCCTAAGGGCCAGTCCTATCAGTAAAGACTAAGGCAAAGGTGGCATTCAGTAATTCCACCTCCTCTGTATCCTCTGTCACCAGGGTAGCCACCTCATTCAGCACTGGGCCCATATTTTCCCTAGTCTTCCCTTTCCTACTGATGAACTTTAAGAAGCCCTTCTTTCTGTCTTTTACATCATTTGCCAGATTTAATTCCAAGAGGGCCTTCCTTGTTGCACCCCTACATACTCTGACAAAATTCCTATATTTCTCCCAAGTGGGCAGTCCCTTTTTCCACTTACAGTAAATTTCCTTCTTCCATTTGAGCTTTTTGCTCATCCATGATGGTCTCCTGCCTCCTTTGCTTGATATCTTACTCATAGGGAAGCATGAATCTTGAACTTGAGGAAGTAATGCCTGAATATTAACCAGCTCTCTTGGGCCCCTCTACCTTCTAGAGCCCTAACCCAGAGGATTCCTCCAAGTAGGTCTTTGAAGAGGTCAAAGTTAGCTCTACTGAAATCCAAAGTTGCAGTTTGACTTATTGCCCTGCTGCTTCCTTGCATGATTCTGAACAGGGGTGAACACACTCCTGTTGCCTGACAGAGGAAAGAAGAACCAGTGCTGAAAGCATACATGCACAGATATCCTTCTACTTGCAGTGATATCCACAGCCAAAACAAAACAACCATCTCAAAAGAAAGAAAAAAGATTAAAAGCAAAATAAAACAAATCAATCCAATTCAATAAAAGCTCAGACAGATTTTAAAAGGAGTTCAGCACCCATGATAAGGGTTCTGTCCTGCTAACAGGTCTCCTGAGCTATGAGAAATGGTGGAGGATAGAAGAAGAACAGAATAGTTTTGAAAGCTTAGTGAGAGTCCTGGTGGACTACTTTACATGGAACCCTAAAGCAGAGTCTCAGCCTTTGCACTGGGTCCCTGAGAACACCCATGTGTGTTTTTTAGTGTCTCATGTTTGGTATTTATGTAAATTATGTAATTCACCAGACTCTCTGGACAAATCAGAAGGGACTTTTCTACCTGATGTCCATGCATATTTTGTGAGCAGTTGTGGACAACCAGAGATGATCTATGTCACTGTGTTCATAGGTTCACAGCTTGTGCTTGGGCCAGACACCCTTATTATTATACAATGCCACATGAAGCACTTCATAGGGTGGTAGAGCTTACTGTAGATTTAGGGGTTACAATCTATGGAATCCAGCCCTGGGCACTGTGAGTCCTCAGCTGGGTTGCTGTGAGGGTGTCCTGAGCACTAGTACACAGGCAGGGCTGAGCAGTATGGACACTCATTCTCTGGCTTAGCTAATTGGGTTCCTTCAAGTGGAGCATGAGTCCATAAATCTCTACAGAGAAGACATGCTCAGTCGGGAATTTAGAGGCTGACAAACAGCTGAATGGAAATACCCCGTTGAGCAGCTAGTGCACGTATGCAGAGCCATATGTGGGCACAGCAGGGTAAAGCCAGCATCATCTCCTGCCATGGGCTATATTAGCAACTGTATTGGAATCATTTGCTCCAGAAACACCCACTAAATATCCCAGTTCAAAATATATATAAGCAAACATTACCTAGAGGTGCACTCTTATGTCATTAATGCAGGGTGGGTTTTTCAGTAGCATGCCCTGGCATTTCATAGTGCTATCTGACCACTTTCCTAGAAGAATAATAACATACAGAAGTAAGTGGTTTTGCTAAAGATACAGTGATCAACAAGGAAAGAAAACGTGAAATCCAGGCACATAACAACTGCTTGCAATGTTGCCTGCCCTAAACTGCAGCTCTCCCCATGCCTAATATCCTGGATGTGGGATAGTTAAGGAATGTCTAATATCCTGGATGCAGAAGACAGTTAATGAAGATCGTAAAATAAAGAATTGAAATGACTATTCAGTTCCTATTCTCTGGTAGAAATTGTGATGTTGGTTATTACTGGCCTTTCATGGTTCAATAAAAGTCTTTAAAATATCACCTGTGACTTGACTGATGTGCATTTGAAATAGCTTCTTGAATCAGAATACCTTCCCTGCCAGCATATTACAGAGTACCCTTCAGAGTTCCTGGCTTTTGTATTAACAAGTTTTCTTTCATAATGGTTTCTTCTCTCCTGCAGTCAAGGTTCAGAAATGCTACTCTATGCATGTGTGCAAGGGCACAAGGTTCCTCTCAGTCATTATATTCAAGCTCCCTTATTTAAGAAAACAAACACTGGCATTAATTAGTTCTCGGATGCAACTTCCAAGCTGAGAAGGTACATTTCTTCCCCTACTTCTTTTGTTGATTCTACTAATAAGACTACTGTCATCTACTGGTAGAGAATTTAAAGAGTATTTTTGTTGATGATACACTTTGTAGCAGAGAATGGATCTTTCTTTCTCACTGTGATGATGGTGTTGCACCATCTTTTTGCATATGTACATAATAAGACACAAAATCTGCCTGAATATTGCAGCAACAAGCTTCTGACTCCAGATGACAAAAAGAGACTAATTGATCCTGTTCAGTATCTGAGTTCCTTCTCAGGTGTCTAGGCCATGTTATCTTCTCCATATACTTAATTTTTTCTCTGGAAGAATCGTCAGAAATTTCCAAGTAAATTACTAAACTGAACTCGTCAAACTCCTTAGGCCATTCCATAGCTGGGATTATGGAGAGTTAATTATCTACTGCCAGGTTAAGCTCCATGAGCTGCTGAAAGCACCACCTAATCAACTCTTATGTTTCTAAATGGTTTACTTAAAAGACTAAGTTGTAGTCTAAAACAAACATTTGTCTCCTGTGTAGCAGAAGTTTGACACATCCTCACTGATCTCTATTTACTTAAATAAATTAACAATTAATGTGAAGTAAAAGAAAGCCAACTTCAAAATGCAAGCACAGATCAGTCTTTAGGGGAAAAGGTGAATAAATGTTTAGATAACAGTGCGAACCAAAAAAAATTGCATATGAGTTAGCATTACACCTGAATACAAGTCTGCTGGACACAACTATGCTACAGCCACTTTTGCTGCCTTCTCTTGTGTTTAAAGTGCTGAAGACTTGGGGAACAGTGAACACTCATTCCACACACAGCATTATACTGGTTTGACATCATTACTTCTCCCCGATTTCCACACTCTGCCTCACAGCTATGCCAGCGGAGGGGGTTGTGTGAACTCTCTAAAATGCTCGAGGCAGTTTATTTTCAGTGGTGTGAGCTCTGGGTCTGGACTGTCTTGGCTGAGTTTACAAGTTTCAGGCTAAGGAGCAATCATGCGGGCCGCTCCGCTAGCAAAACTGCAGCGGCAGTGCTGCCAGCTGGGGGGTGGCAATGACAGGAGAAAGCAGGAACATCTTTAAGCAGAACAGCTGGAGCCTAGAAGATGCCACCCCTCTGCAGTTGTAAAACTACTGCCTTAGTGTCCCTTAGGCGTGGGAAAGACCAACCCCAAAGAGAAAAGAGGTGCAACAGGGAAAGTTTGGGTTAGAGACTGGAAAAAAAAGTTACAATATGTTACCTCTATCCACTTGTTATAAGATATACATGAAAATAAAACAAAAAGAAGCTAATGTATCAACAAACTCTTGTAAGTATAAAAAGTGCTAATTTCTTATACTCAATCCTCAAATTAAAACAAGAACACTTTTCTGTGGTATAGGTGCACCAACTTAGACTTTTTCCTAGATTTTGGAACTAAAAAAATCTCCAAACTCATAAAACCTTAAAACATCAAAACTTAAATCTATCCTTAAATGTTATTCCTGTACTGGCAAAAGTTTTCAGCATAGATGTGGTTCTGAAAAAACAGTATTATTAGTGCTTAACCTTACACATTCTATGTAGGGCTCAGTAGCTAAAGCATCACACAAGTAGCATGTCTTAAAATTCAGTGGTAGTTCAACAGACAATTTTTTTGGCCTGACTGAACTGAAGGAGTTCAGTTCAGCCTATAATGGATGCTCAGCTGCACCAGAGCAATGATGTACATTGCAAACCTGTTGAGCACAATATTCTGCTTTATAAAGGATCTCGAGAAAAAGCAAAAGGAGATGGGTAATTCTCCAAGGTTGCTAACCCTGTTCAGTGTTCAGTCCTGCAAAAAACTATGCCAGCACAATAGGAAATAAAGAAGAAGAGACAGGGGGAAGGTTGTGGACAAGGGTGGCAGCTGCTTAAGGTCAACTTTGCCACCAAAAAAACCCCACCCATGGAAAACTAAATTGGTGTTAGATGTGAGTTCTGTGCCCCACTCAAAGCTGTCAATAAGTATTTATTAATTGATACTAATATACACATAAAATAATGTTAAATATTAAGCATAATAAATAAATAATACTATAAAACCTGATTTAATAGTCCTTTAAAATAGTAATCAAGTAATACTAAAATTCATGTACATATATATTTGTATTTCAACACTTTACGGAATTTTACCTAAAAATATAGTATGAATTCTTATGCAGAAAAACAGTCACTTATGATTCATTGTGATCTGTCTGTAGCATTTGGAAGGAATCTGTGATGTGGCATCACAGATGTGTATTTTCTTCTCATGCTATTAGATACACAATAAAGCTTTCAGAGTATTTTTGAATGTCATAACAAAAACTCTATAGGAAGCAAAAAAATAGCTGAAAATCACAGAAGTCTACTTTCAAAGGCCTGCCTCTGACCCCAGACACCACCATTAGCACAGAAACTGTGCTTATCTTACAGATATGGAATACGAACTTCAAGCAATGCCTGACAAAACACACATTTAATGAAGATAAAGTAACAGCACTGGAGAATATCAGCTAGTAAACTTCTCAAGGCCATTCATACAAGACATCACCCTTTTGTGTAAACACAGAAACATGCAATGCTAGCCAAAAGCCATGTTAATCTGACATTGAATTAAAGGCAGTTTTAACTTCTGGATTTCACATCATGGGCTATGGGTGGCTCTCCCCTGTCTGGGTGCTATGCCAGAGCTCAGAGCAGAGAGACAAGTTAGGAGCACCTGGAGTTTCCTAGGCTGCACCATAGCTTGGGTTTGTATATTAAAAGTACATGTCACTGCTTCTGAGGGTTTATGTGCCATATTAGGGCATAAAGGTCAAAAGAGAAACTGAGAGCTGTTTTCCCAAGGGCCAGCCCCCTGCAAAGGTGACACAGTGTTGTGAGAAATGATGTTCTAAAGTACAGTCAGTCTCATGATCAGCATAATGCCTACCATAGGGGCAGCAATTGTGGCTGCAATGCTTTAAATGTGATTGTTTGAAAAAACACAAGTCTGATCTAAAGAAGGACTTACATACTTGAAATTTGCCTGCTTAGCCAACTATTCTGGTCAGCACAAGAAAGGAGAAACCCACCTCTCATTTCAAATGCACCTTAAAATTAAATACAGCAGTTTGAAGCCAACAAAAATTCATTAAGCATATAAAAGGAAGAATTACAGACAAACTTATTCAAAACATTGAATTATGAGTGAATATGAGAAAACTACAAAATTGTTATTAAAGTTACACCTCTAAGCATAACATAAATTAGCTAAGTGGCTGTGTATAGTTTTTAAAAAAAACCTGTAGGACTGGATCTTCGGGTCTCAGCTTTAATCAGAGAAACACTGAATTCTGGAAGGGTTAAAAATGGAATTAAGTTGCTGTTACATCGCACAGCTGCTGATCTGGCTTGACTTTTTTAAAATAAGTGATTGGAAGTGCAGGTGCCACAGACTGAGATACTGCCTTTTATCACTCAGTGGGCAGTATTGAAGAATAGTGCAGAAAACTGGGTGTGCTCCAGTCAGCTGTGGAGGACCTGCTGCACTAAGGAGATATTTGGACACAGATTTTAATCACAAAAGCAGTAACTGAAACAATAGCAGGTACTACTATCAAAGAAAATACATTGTGGAATTTTTTGTAGCTTTTGTTTTATCAAGTACCCGTTTAATAAAGAAGTTTTGTAATTTTTCATTTTGTCCCAAGTATTTAATGACTAGCACAGCTCCAGAAGATATGTCTTATCCTTCTGGACTTTGATTGCTCATACAGAATGAGTGTATCGAAGTTTTAATATTAAATAGTTTACTCACAGCACTTTCATTCAGACTCACAGGCTAGCTTTCCTCCTTCATAAAAAAGGTATTTTTGGATGCATGGCTGAAAAGCCAGTCCACAAAGTTGTCTTCCAAATGCAGCAGCTGAGTGCAACACACAATCCTGGAGTTATCCCTCTCGATATGCTCAGAGGAACGCATGGGTAACACTCTGCACCTCATTCTGAGCACAATGGGAAATGCCATCCACGCCAGCAAGGCTGGAAAAACCTTTCTCCTGATTGGCTGCTCATCCCAAACTGCCTGGCAGAGGTTCGAAATATGCAATGCAGGGAAGTGATATTCTGTGGCAGTCATTCAATTTACCTGCACTGCACTCCAGGGAGCCATGCTATTAAACAACAGCTCCAGCGGGTCAATAAAGTTAACTTAATTAAATTGCTTTCCCTCCCACTTTTCCAACTAGCAAGATTTAGGGCACAGGGACACAGTGCTTCTTGTAAATAAAAGGATGATTTAGCTAATCATTTGCTGAAGAAAGACATATTTTTTGTCAATAATTCTATATACAAAACAGAGATCTAGCTTAATTTAAAACAATCATGTAGGATAAAGGGAGACACAATACCTACTAATGAACAGCCATTAATATTTTTCTGGCAGTGTCAATTAAATCCACTACTTAAAAGTTAAATCTCAGAGATTGCAGTTTTTGCTCCATAAAACTGAAATTACAATTGCTTCAGAGTGATGTTATAAGACATAGTATAATTATTACAGGCATAATGAATACACATTTTTAATTTGCTGAGAACTGATCCAGTCCCTTTCTGGTCATTTTCATATGACCACTCTCATTTCCTTGCAAGAGACATGTTTTAGGAGTCTCTAGTCTGTCCTTTTCTATGGCACTACACTGAAACTATCACCAATAACTAAGGATTGCAAACATTAGAGTTAAGCCAATGATTACAGTTTATTTGCTACCTTATCATACTTTCAAATCCTCTGTCTAAAACTTCTGAGACTGCTCATCTATTTGAGGCTAGATGTTTTGAAAATCTACAATTAAATTGATGTAGCTGTTTTGCAAAATGGTATTTAGGTAGTCTTACTCCTTTTTCCTCAGAAACTCTACTACTTGCTTACTTGCAATACAAACCTGTGATTGCCCTGATGTTACACATGTATCCTCTGTTCAGTCTCTTGAGTGTTTCCAGCTTTGCCCCAATTCTTCCTTGGCATACACTGAGCAAAAACATGCCCAACTCTCTAAAGATTCCTTCTGTGCTGTTTATAATCTATTCCCTTTAAGCTTCTAACTGCAAGTAAATAAGGGGGGGGTTTTGTTTGTTTCTTTTCTTTAAATACCTTTACTGTTTTCTTTGAATAGCAAGATCTTGAAGCTGGTCTGAGTCCTTCTAACCAAGTCAAGAGAGAGGGATGCTTGTAGCCACAGTTTAGTTTAGGAAGTATGAAAATACACAAGGCAGGAAAAGGTCCCTTTATGTCTTGATAGCCGGCTCTTGCAGTATAGACAGTCTCTCCATACGCACGTCTGCCATGATGTCTGAGACTATCCTTTCCTCCTAGAGCTCCCATCCTCCTCCACAGTTTGGTTTTCTGCTCTTTGTTCTACTGTGACTACATCCATCCCGTGCAAGTGAAGGTCTCTGATCCCAAACCAGTGAAATCACCAAGCTGAGCAGCCTTATGATAGAGTCCTTTCTCAGCTTTACATGCTCATTATTTTGTGTCTATTTCTCAACAGCTCAAGCTGGAATGGCAACAGCCTTCCTGCACATCCTCTCCCAGTATTACAGAAAGAAGACCAGGGAGAGCATTACTCACACAGATTTGAATGAATGTCACTCTGTAAGAACTCCTACTGAATACCATAAGACAAATTAAGATTATACATGCTATTTACAGTGATTAGAAGTGTCAGAATTCAGTTGGAATGAACAACCATTTGACTGCTTCATATTCCAGGATATGTTACTTAATCAGCACCTTGTCAAAGTTGACAGTCCACGGTGAAAAATAAATATACAAATATAAACGTTAAATAACTAGGCTGAGAAATTTAATATAAAACTAAAAATCACCTATCTAGGAAGCTACCTGTCAAAGAGGACATATTAATTTAAATTAATGACACAATGACAGTGGAAAGGTGGTCAAGATGGCAAATGCTGTAGGGTCAGAGCCAGGAGGTCAGGTGGGATTCCCTGTCCCTCTCCTCACACAATTTCTGCAGCACCCAGCAGTGATGCACTTGACCTCCAGGAGAGGAGGGTAACACTCAGCTGCTCCTGGTGCACCTTCCCACTGACAGATCTCAGCCTCAGAGAAAGAGGGCTCTATTCACAGCATCCAAAGGTGCCAGGAAGGGGAGGGAGGACGCTCTTGAAGGACAACAGTGACCTATTGTTTAGGACTGAATACACTGAATAAGACCGTTCTGGAAGGGTGAAGAAAAGGGAAGTTTTTATTATAAAACAAATAGCATTGAAATGGAAATATCCACCCTCCCCCCCACCCCATTTTTTTTAAAAAAAGTTTAACTCCACATGGCAGCATAAAATAATTCAATATTGTAGTCATTATATTCACATATTTTCTTTCCCTTTTTTTCCCCTCTCAGTTCCCAAAGCATGATGAAGATAGGCCAGGAGACAGATGCTCTGAGCTTTTACTGCA
>JANIJG010012362.1:31286-70112 GCA_024611175.1 Megaceryle torquata
GAAAAAGAAAAAGAAAAAGAAAAAGAAAAAGAAAAAGAAAAAGAAAAAGAAAAGGAAAAGGAAAAGGAAAAAGAAAAAGAAAAGGAAAAAGAGAAAGAAAAAGAGAAAGAAAAAGAAAAAGAAAAAGAAAAAGCAAAAGCAAAAGCAAAAGCAAAAGCAAAAGCAAAAGAAAAAGAAAAAGAAAAAGAAAAAGAAAAAGAAAAAGAGAAAAAGAAAAATAAAAAAGAAATTAGGAAGACAATTTTTGTAGGATAATTAAATGGCTGGGTTCCTTCCTAATGAACTGTACTTCTGACTCTTTGCTCATTTGTACCCTGACAAGACAGGCAAAGAATGTGTTTGTATCGGTCTAAAAAGCATTGTTATCTCTTAACTGGTTATTAGTACTACAATGCAAAAATAATATTCATGCTGAGCTACATAGGAGTGTACTTAGCCACACCTGCTCTTAAGCCGGACTGGGTCTGCCCTGTCATATCAGAAGGAAGGAATCATAGTTTGGAAGTGGAACTCCTCCTTAAAAAGACACTAAACACTCGCTCTCTGCCCCAAATTCTTTGAGCTGTCAGGAATTTGCAGCCCTGTGCCAGAGCCCCAGAGGAGCTGCTGGAGGCAGGGTGTCACAGACACACACCATAGCCTCAGGGATCCCAGCAGCAGTGACATCCGTTTTTCTATTTTTAATGCTGTGGGTGATGCAGCGCTGGCCTGTTCTACAAGCCAAAGGGCTGAGACTGGGACGCTGACCTTACAGACCTTCCTAGGCCAGGCTTCCATGCTCAGTTCAGGGCATCCATGGTTTGTGCCTGTAGGAGAAGGCTGGAGGCACCTAAATATGTAAATATGTAATGGACCAGGGCCCTCAAGGTCTTACCCTCCCAGTATGCCTTCTCTATGTTAAATGGAAGAGCCTGAATTGATGTTACCTTCTCTAAACAGTACTCTCAGATGCACTGCTGGGGAGAAAGGCAGAGCTGCAGAAAGCTTCCCCACTGCCATAGCAGGGAAGGTGCCACCCATGGGTTCAGCATCGAGCGCAAGTGGCAAAGAGGCAATATCTGCTCTGGCACAGTCTCTGAGGGGAAAGGTAACCCCTGAATACAACTTTAACACATCTGAACTGGAGTGAATTCCTATATTTTTGTGTCCAGTGCCCCTGGCATTTCTTGCCCAATTAGAGGCTCCCTAAAACTGAGTCCCTTATTCAGCATTCCGCTGTCCTCTTTGCCATCCCCCCAACCAGCTGAATGTGACCCTTCTTTTTCAGTCAGTCATTCACCTGCAAAACTTTGAATTAGTAAAGACAAGTGTCACGGGTGTTCAGCATCTCCCATGGCCAAGATCTTTATTTTTTGTACCTGTCAGCCCAGTCAATGAGTGCTCAATGAGTGCACTGTGGGCAGGCATATTCTTTCCTGCCAACATCAAAAGCATATCTATCTATTCAGCAATACTCTATGCTGAGCAACTGCCATGCTGTGGGGAAAGAAGATTGTGATCAGCACCATTTGTCTACGTAATTGCACTTGTTACTGGACAATTGTTGGGTCAGAGACTAACATTTTTCATTTATAGTCTTTCCACACTCATCTGAATTTTCCTGTGGCTTTTCCTAAATAAAGATTGTGATGCTATTTGGCTTCACACTGCAGAAAATCTGAAAGAAAGCTGAGAAAAAATATCTGAAAGTAAATCCATTACACTTGATTGAACAGAATTTTACATTATGTACCTGGAGAGGCACTTCAGATTCAAGGTGCATTTCTAGGAAAAAAGAAATACCACATCCCTATTTACCTTATTTTTCCTTCATATTGTGTAATGTGTATTTCTAGGAAAATATATTGAATTCTGCTAATGGTACACATGGAATTTTCTATGTGGAAGATGAAGATTCTATACATTTTCAAGGTTAGCATTCAATTAGCCCTTTATTAACAAACACTACCAAACAGAACTCAAATACAGCTGCCTGCATGTTACCTTGTGTTTAAAAACTGAAACAAAAATACCTATGTCCCCCTTATATCAAAATGTCCATATAATCTGGTTTTGAATTTCCTTAAATGAGATAAATACTTATTTTCTTTATGATAAGAATTCTGTTTATTTTCACAAGATAATACATAGTATTTTGCCTTTTTTGTTATGCTTATTAAATAAACAAATCAACATATAAGTGTAACACACTTGTTGCCTTAGAGAAGCCACTATTTCACTTCTTTAACACCTCAAGGGTTTCCAAATAATTATGCAAAGTATAGCTGCTTGCTTCATTTTTCATTGTCCTGCAGGCAGTCTAGTTAGAAATTCATGCATAATTTTTTAATACAAGAATGGATTTTTCTCAAACTTTTTTTTTTTTTAAACTGGATGTATTTCTTCAGATTAAATGTATATTTATATTTAAAAATGGGATAATTGAAAATTAAGTATGAAATTTTAACAATGTACTGCCAAACTCAATTTACATTCCGTAACTCAATTTACATTAAATAACATGTAGTATTCAAGTACATATCTTACATATCTGTTGGTAAAGATTTGTGGACCATCAAATCACTGAGCTGGGTGAGTTTGAGTGACTTGAGAAAATGGTCTCTGACAAAGCATTCAGTCCAAGTTTGATAGCTGTAGCTTTGTCTGCAAATTCAGAGAAGGTATTTTCTTCCCTTTATTCAGGTTAGCTCTGTTCAATATCTAGTTCATGTAAAGCTATCTCCTGAGATCTGATAAATCTTACTTTCTACTGTAGATAAAAGCTCCATGGCAGAGGCTGAAATCTACTAATTCTAAAATCTTGTGGAACACTGTAAACAGAAACATACAGTTCTATTTAGTCTAAAGAATCATTAACCATTCTCAGTATAAAGAATGGTTAATTTGAATAATAAATCACTTTAATATAAGTAATACATCAAACAAATAAATGTAAATATGAAATGGCATCCATTGGTTTCCAATATAAATTTAAAAATCAAGAATCTGAATAAATATATCAGGAACTTTTCTATAATATAGTCCCACCTTTACAAGCAGAAGTACCTAACATATGCAAAGAATTAGTCAAAATGATCTGGCATATGATATCCTTACAAAAGTGGAACATCACTGATTACAGTGATAAGGACTTTTCTCCCATCGCTACACTGACCATGAGAATTATGCTACCGGTCAACAATACTATAAGCAAGAAGAATATGATGTAAAAGGGAATTACCCACTCTTACTTGGGTAATAACATACCTCCCAGTTTAGATTATCAAACAAATGAGGTCACCCACTGTATTATCTACTGCTACACTGTGGCAGAAAATCAAAATACTTTAAAGATGCAAACTGAGAAGAACCCTTTTCCAGGAAACTAATTAAAAAGTAAACACAGAAAACAAAGACAGAGTGATGACTTCAATTACTTCCTTGCTTCCTTTTTTTCCCATGGTAAGGCTATCAAATTGGCTCTCAGCTTCTTTTAAAAAAGCTAAACCAAACTCAGGTCTTTGAATCTGTTGTAGACTTTTCCTTCAGTGCACTAATGATTTCTGTGGCCCTCTTTTGACCCTCTCTGGTTTTTTTTTAAAACACCCTTTCTTAAAGCAGGGGCATCAAAATGCAGCTTTCTAGCATCAGTCTCACTGAAGCCAGACCCATGACCCCTGTTCTATGTAATCAATTTTCTCACTGAGTTGCTTATCTGCTGCGATCCCTGAAATATTTCCCTCAAAGGTTATAACTCCTCAGAACACAATTCCTCTTTCTCTCAATGAAGCTAGTATTCCTCAGCCTTAAATTCAGTATTTCACTTTACTATAGATGGACTGATGTTACCAAGCAATCCAGGTTGCTGGCTATAGCAAAAGGTTTGGACTCTGTAGCATTTATATATTTCATTGATATATTCTGTCAGCTTTCAAGTTATCTGAAAAATGCTGAAAATTTAAGTCTAATTGTGAACCCTGATGAAAGCCATTACAAACACCTCCCCTCAATTACAGCTCCTCATGGTGGATGTGCTACTTCAACATGTGTTCTAATGACACTGTGTAGGGATTTATTTTTTATCGGAATATTGAATAAGTTAAACTCTAATAATTTGCTTGAGAATATTGTAGAGCCAAGGTAGTTTAAAGGCACTAAGCAGAGGTGAGGGATTTGGGTTCCAGTAGTAATTAGAAGAAATTGACCCTGTGGCTGTTACAATTCTGTACTAAAAAATAAAAGGAGTTATGACCACCACTACTTCCACCTATGCTGTGAACCTGTCTATCCTTCTGTTTTGCTTTTGTAACATCTTCCTTGAAATAAAATGTTAATTAAAATTGAAATCTAAACAGAGCCTTCCCGCCCTTCACCCACATCTCAAAACCCTTCCTTTTCTCCATTCAGTTTGACTCACTATTTATTATTTATTTCCTGATAATGAAGTGATAAAGCATGTTTCTCCACAGTCCTGATATGCTTAATGCCACAGAGACTCAGTAATTCAATTATTAGGCTCGAATCCATTGTGTCAAATGGCATCAGCTTCCACGTGGTCTGCTTTTCATGGTAAACAGGACGGAGCTTCAAAACTGCATTTTAGAGACAATTCCAAGAGGAGTTGAAGCTGTTGGCTCTAGCATGCTTTAGTAAAGTCCAAATTAATGGTTAATTAAGTAGATATGGAGGCTTGTATTATTCTACACATCTCTTGACACGTTACAGTTCAGATAGGAAAGTGAACCACAAAGAAGTTCTTATATGCATTTAGTAGATCAGTTAAGTAGATCACTAAGTAGATCACTTGCAGAAGAGAGATCACTTAGTAGGCAATGAAGTATTCAGAACATCTGCTTTCTGAGAAGAGAGAAATCTAAGTCATTACACCGTATTCCCTTCAGATACCAAATAAGACCCAAAATTTTGTCTACATGCTTATAGCCAAAATTCCAGAAAAGCAACCAAGTAGGCAATATGAAAGAAGGAGGCTGGTTTTGCACTTGTAAAGAAAATAGAAAGAGAAAAATCTTAAAATTTCATCTGCTTCTGTAGAATGTAAAATTTCCGGTGTTCTATCTATAGCTTCTAATAAAATTACATTTAAGTAATGCAAACCCAAAGATTTTATTTCTGTGTTTTCACTAATTTTACATGATGAGTTATTAAATAGTGCATATTCTTTATATTGCTTTTTCTTCTTTTATATGAAACAATACATCAGAAATATTTTGGAGATTACCAGTAGCTAAACTTGCTTAATTATCACAAAGTTATGAAACTTTAGATACTGTATGACTTAAATTCAATATATTCTCTACATCTTTATCTCAGAAATATGCAGTGACAAAAAGTGCCAATGTCCTAAAATTTCATTACCTGTCATCCACAGGATAATAAAATAAGATTGTCAGTGCTGAGCTAGACTGTAACTAGGCACTGAGTTTTATAAAATCTAGTGGACACACTGAAGGGGGATATATTCCAAAAGGAAGCAAATAATGTAATATTTACAGTAGCTGTATGAAACTCCAAAGAAAGATGAAGTGTGATAGTGATATGAGAACCTTCATAGCTATTTTCATGGAGCAGTCTTGGGAAACATAAGATTCCTCACTTAAGAAGTGGACACCATTGTTTGGAAACAACTTTGTTTTAAAATACAGTTTCTTATAAAGGTTATTCTTTATGAACAGGAAAACTTTAAGAAGTTCTTAACTTCTCCTTTAAGAACTGAACAGAAGGAGCTTTCTTTTCTGTTCCTTTTAGTAAGGATCCTCTTCCTCCCCCTTCCAATACAAGCTGCTTTTTTTCCTCTCCACTTTTCCTGATCATACCAGCCCTTCTAGTACTCTTTTCTGTAACTGTAGAGGCTATCCTCAGGCACTATTACTTCCACCAGTTTCCAAATTTTCCAGCTTCCTTTCCCTAAGTCCAGTAAGGACTTCCAAATTGTTAAACACTTTTATTTTGCCCTTTCTATAAAATCTCTTATATTTTTGAAAGATACCACTCTTAGATCTGTCTCAGAGTTTTCACCTTGGGTTTCACTCAAATGGGGAGGAGTAACAACTTTTAGGTTACTTTTAAAAGCTTAAAAAGCTTTGGAAAATGATTTTCTCTTGTTCCTTTGAAATTGAGGCCAAGGATCAGACAAGCTTTTCTTCCTATTTCCCAGTATAACCACAAAAGATTCCAAACAATAATGGAATGAGAACAAAGTCCAAAGACCCTTTTCAAAGACTGAGTTTTTCCCCATTTTACATAATTTTACCTTTGGGGTGGTATGTATCAAGTCTGAACAGGCATAACAAGGTTTAAGGGCAGCCAAAGGTCTAAATTTTGGGAAATGTTGGGGAATTTAGGAAAGACAATGCAGAGTCAGTGGGAAAAGTCAGTCTGGTACTGCTGCCATATAGATAATAAGCATAGTTATGGAAACAAGTTGTATTAAAGGGCTATTCTGGTATAACCTAGGTGAACTGCACTGTGTAAGGTGCTGATATAGATGAAGTTCTACCAAACTTCTGATGTAATAGAAGTCTGAGACAAAGCAGTTCAACCTTCAAAGAGTAAAATAGGCAGAGGGAGCACAGAAGACTCATTGGCAAAGGAGGCATATGAAGATATATTTTCTAACTGTCCAAATCCTGGCAAATTTTAGGGTCCCACTTAATCCAGTGAGTAACCTCTGGAGGCTCCCAAGAAGAAAAAGAGCCAAACTGCAAATGGGTAAGCATTTCCTGACCCTGACGCCACACAAGTCTAGTGACAGAAGAGAGGCTTTAACCATTTAACATTTTACCAGAAAAAAAGCCCCCAAACATCCAGAGATATGACTACAGTCCCACTGACATTATAAGTTGGAATAATCAGATGAGCCAGTACTTCATGTCCATTATATCTGTAATATTGATAGGTTTCATTCTCAAAGGAAAGATAAAGATCACTTTTTTACTATTCAATTTGCATTCATATTCACTTGGCCTAGAAAATGAATATGGTAGTCTATATAATAAACACAAAGATAAAGTACAAGTCAGAAATATAGAGCAAAACTAAGAATGAATAATTTACTTGTCAAAAGACCGGTGGTATCTAAAAAACTGCTGCCGTTGGTCAGGTTTCGCAGTCACTCTGCAGTCTCAAGGAAGATATCTAAAGGTGTTGAGTATGCTCTGAAAAGAAGAAGAATCAAGGAATTAGTAATTATATCACCTATCAAATACTAACAGAAAAAAACTTCTCCAAAATAACTTACTTTCCCACTTTATGGGGTTACTCATTAATAAATATTTTTTTTTTACTCCACCACTGAATCTGCACAGAGTTTATGGGCTTCTACAAGTTGAACTGCTCAGATCAGCCTTCCTGGAGTGCACAGGGAATCAGAACAACAATACTGATTCTCTTGAGTACCTACATTTCTAATCTGTTTCAGTTGTGAGATAAAAGTGAAAATGAAAAAGGTTCTGCTCCTTTCTGGTTTAATAAACCAATATGCTGGAGTAAATGACTTTCCAAAACACGCACATAACATCATGTCCCTAAATGTTTCAAACAATAGGCTATTGTCCACTGGTTATATTTTAGACTTGTTCATGTATTTGGCCTTCTTATTTGTGATCTAATAGCTGAGGATGTCCCTTTGTACTCACAATGTTATTGTGCATTTCATGTTTAGCTTTGTAATTTCCAATTGTCCTTAACATACAGGACAGCTGACTGAGTCAAGGAGCCATCTCAGCTCTCCAAATTGAAATGAAACTGAAAGACTCTGAGATGAACAGCGCTTCCATCTATGCACACTGTGGGAGAAGAAGGTAGAGGTGTTGGGAATGAAGGAATGAAGTTGAGCCTTGGAAAAAGAAGGGGTAGAGGGAAGGTATTTTTAGTGTTGTCTCTGTTTCACACTATCCTACTCTATTTTTAATTGACAATAAATTAAACCAATCTTTCCCCAGGTTGACTCTGCTTTTTCACCCATGACAGTAATTGGTGAGTTATCTCCTCTTCTTTATCTCAATCTATAAAATTTTCTGTCATCTTTTCTTCCACTGTTCTGCTAAGAAGGGAAATTCAGAGAGCATATGTGTGGGTGCCTGGTTGCTGGCCAAGGTCAACCCACCACAGCTATAAGATAATGTTTCCATCGCTGATCTCTCCAAGATCAGTAGGACCGAGACTGGAATGGAAAAATAAGACAT
The DNA here is from genome assembly GCA_024611175.1 of Megaceryle torquata. Classification (NCBI taxonomy): domain Eukaryota; kingdom Metazoa; phylum Chordata; class Aves; order Coraciiformes; family Cerylidae; genus Megaceryle; species Megaceryle torquata. The sequence continues at coordinate 39,470 of JANIJG010012362.1, forward strand.
ACAAAGGAAACTTTGCCTATAACCCTTAGGAATAGCAGGATTACCAAGGAACAAAACTCCTTTTCAGAGAAAACTGCATTAGAAGGAAATCTAGCTTTTGACCTGTAGTGCAACCACAAATTTGAAAACAGGAGTGTATAATAACAAGCAAAAAGTCTAATGACTCATACTCCATGAAAGAAGAGTGATTAAAACCTCATTTAAAAAAGATCACTGCTTGTGATATGATACTGAGATCTCTTTGGCCCATTAAGGAATTTTAGACAGCGATTACTGAAATATAACATAGCAAGTTTTTTAAAGTCCAAGATGAAACTGATCAACTTGCAGTTGAGCACTTCTTTCAGAAACAACTATTTAAAGTTTTTTCACAGCTAGGTTTTTAACAATCCTGATGTGATTTGTTTAATTCCAAATTTCATTAAGCTCCAGAACACAATCTTAGCAAACATTATCATAGTAATAGTACCTTTCAGATTAAAAAAACCCAAAATATGGCTATGCATCTCTATCTGATCTTGAAGACTATGGGATGAAATCTCCATCAAGTTTATACAGCAAAGAATTATGCATTAGTTTGGATTCCCTTGGTTTTGGTCAGGATATGCCTTACCGTAGCAAAATTAGCAAAACCTCAGACAAACCTCACTGAATGATTTTTTTTTTCTCTGAATAAGTTTCTTATAGAATTAATGTTCTGTTAAAATAGTCAACAACCCACTAAATAGATGGAGTCCATGGGAAACACACACATTGTCTCACATACTTCTGTGAGAAATCTCTGGTATAACAAAACCAATACCCATATAAATTGCCAGTAGAACTGACCAAATATTAAATTCTACCACAATCTCCTCTTTACAGCCTAAACCAATCTTGTAATTTAGCTGTGTGTTCATGGCTAAATAACTACGGTCTCATGACTGTACCCTGGGAAATCTATAAACACAAAGCGAAAATAACTGTTGGCTGGGAAAGGGAGCTTGGAAACAGCTTTATGAAAATGTCACCTAAATCCTCATCAACTGTCAAAAAAAGAAAATGGTGTATTAAGAAATATTAGGAAAAGAACAAAAATCAGCAGAAGAAACATGATAATGCTGAAATAAAAATCCATTGCCCACCTAACAGTTAGAATTTGAAAGCAGTTCCAGTCATCTCACCTCAAAACTGACAGGATAGCAATAGAAGGATAAAGAAAAGGGTGACAGGATGATCAAAGGTATGTAATGGCTTCTGTACTAGGAGAGAGAAAAAAACCAGCTTTAGGATTTTCATATTGGAAGAGGCACAGTCAAGGGAAAGGACTTTGACAGAGCAGCCCCAGAAAATCATGAACAGTACTGAGAAAGTGAATAAAAAATGCTCTTTCACTGTATGTCATAGCACAGGAACCAGTCCCAATAAAATGAACAGTTAGCAAGTTTAAAACATGAAACCCAAGCAAGGATACTTTCCACAAAGATCATAATTAAAGGGTGGAACTCATTGCCACAGGATGTGGTGGATGCCATATACATGTGTGGGCTTCAAAAACCAATTCACTGTGGTGGTAAGAGAAACTTTGTCCAGTCTGCATTTTACACAAAGAGGTACAATATAAGCCTTCAGCTTAAGAAGCATTACGGAGTGCTGTGGGATGATAACAAGGGAAGTTATCCTTTGGTCTGATTTCAATACAGCTGTCACAATGCCCTTATTCATTTTGCTCTTTTATTGCATTCTTGGTGATCTCTTCCAATGTTAAATGCTAGAGAGTGTACTGTGCCTCCAGCTAGTGTGCAAGGAATTATTCCAGGGTAGAAAATTGCTAGTTTCCCTGGTCTCCCTGTGCAACTTCACATCCTAGGGTAATTAGAATAAATAAAGAGTTTTATTTTTGAAGATCTTACAAGCCCATCCACAGTTTTGTAAATATAAAATAAAGATAATAATTCTAATACTCTGTACAGACCTGTGATCATCTTTTAGTGGTTTTGGTACCTTACATAAGTGAGTAAATAAGAATGGCTGTACTAGGTCAGACAGAAGACCTGTTTACCTAAGCCAGCATTCCATCTACAATAGTGGCTGAAATACAAAGCTAACTTTGGCTAGCATGACATATTCAGCTTTCAGGGTATTGCAGACTTTAGAAAGCCATGCAAACCTTTTTCATCCTGAACAGACATTAAGTAACACCCATGAAAGGAAAAGTTCTAGAGGAAAATCCTTCTCAGGCCCAAGTCCTGTTTCACTTCCCAGCAACTGGAATCGCACCGAGCTATGTCCCATCCCTCTTCTCACATGTTGGTTTTCACTGAAAAATAACTTGGGCAGTTAGCAGGAGGGAATAGTTATAGCAACAAAGGTTAGTGACATGAGAAACCAAGACTCTGGGCGCACATGACCCACAGTTTAGGTGCCACCTGCACAACCAGAGATCTAGTCAGATAAAGCTATTCAGAATGTTTTCATCATAGTGTTATAAAAATAAAAAATTCCTGCGCATAGCTTTTTATCTCACATGAAGCATCAGCCATCCATGGTGGAACTGGCAAGCCCTTCCATTGTAGCATGTCAGTGAGCAGGGTAAAGTCTGTTATGAAACTGCACCAGATGAACAGAAGATGGATAAAGAGTTGAAGCAACCTTGCTTTTTCACTAAAAATAAACGTATTTTATCACTGCACTAAATGGAAAGCAACAATTCCACATATCCTATGTCTATTCATTTGTCTGGAAAAATCTCTCTCTATTCCTTCATTGTGAGTTAAAAAGTTAAGATGAAGATCATTAACACAAGAAAAAAACCCCATTTTTTTCTTTTTTGAGGAGAGAAATGACAGCATCATTTCTTATTTCAACAGAACTTTGTTTATCAATCCCTTTAATTTACAGTAGCAGTTGTATGCCAAACCTGAGGCTCCTTAGAAAAGCCTAGCCTAAAGCCTGCTAGTGTAGGTGCACTATTTGAAATTAAAATTGTATGTAAACCCCTCTGCAGAATTATCAATTTGAAATCACATATTTGGACTAAATTTAAGCAAATTCCTAAGAACCCTGCCCAGAAAAGTGTAATGAGGCCAAAGAATTACTGCAGAAAAAGCTACTTCTAAATATCCACATTGAAGTGGATCACACTGAAATAGTAACTGCTCTTGAAATTCATACTCTGTACAGAGAATAACAGCCATTCAAAACCAATGGGAAACAAATGAAGTTTAAATCAAAATAAGTGTGTCTGCAAAACTTTCTTCAACAGTTTGCCTAAATTAACATGAAATCATTATCCTGGCCAAGCCAAAAGTCTTTCTTATGCAGGTATGTACTTACCTCAGTGCCTGTCCACTCAGTAAGGGTTATGGCTGAGGGTGACTGCACAAGTCAGAAGAACATATTCCAGTGTCACAGTCTGCTGCAAACTTCCACAAGCCCCAGGGTGTTACTGCATTTACACTGGTATTTCAGCTAGCAGAACTGTGTTGGTCTAGAGTGAGGTATCCAAGTCCCTGAGTGGCTGACAAATTTTCAAGTAAAAATCTGTCAGGTTTTTTTGGGAGGGGACAGGAAACAACAAAAAACTTTTCAGGGTGATCTTACTATTGTGGCTTGAGTTGGGACTGCTGGTGTGGCTGGAGCCAAGCCTCAGGAATGCTTTGCTTGTGGAGCATAGTACACCCATATTTCTGAGTCAATTAGGAAAGCACTCCTGCTGTGGGTATGACCACAACAGACCACACTGGCTCAACAACTTTTATAGCAGTTTACTGCTTTTTCTCCCAGATTACATCCAAAGAATTAAACTTATCAGTGTAGAAAAGATGCCAAGTCAACTGCATCCCTGTGGTGACAATGAAGCAGCTCAAGGGCACCTGCAAACTATGGCTTAGTCTACTGGACATGCTCAGTCCCATTCTGCCATGTTAGTCTTACCCACCTACACTTAACCTCAGCAAAATCATAGCTTTTTGTTGTAGTTTGTACCATGCTGACAAATGATATGAACTACAGTATGACTACGGGCCTTCCCCTGCTGGTACCAGAATCAACATTAAACCTTCTACTAGGACATCAGCACTGCAATAAACACACCTCAGGTAACACTGATGCACCAACTACCCTGTTTACCTGGCCTTTTCAATGGAAAACCAGAGTTATCAAAGAAAGAATTAAAAGAATAAGTTAAGCAGTAAAACAAAATATATATTTTTTTGGTAACTCAATTCTTTGCATTGGATGTAGGTGCCAAGTGGCAGTGGGGAGGCTGTAGGTGTGGCCTCTGTGAGAAGCCAAGTTGGTGGCACCTCTGGGAAACTTATTTAAGGAAGGGCAGAAAAGGCCACACAGGCAGAGGAGAAGGGGAAAAAGATGAGTAAGAAACAACAGAATCATAGAATCATCTAGGTTGGAAAAGACCTTCTAGGTCATCAGTCCAACCATTAACCCTACTGTACATGTTCACTGCTAAGCCACATTCCAAAGCACCGTATCACAGTGGGAGCACCAAAGTCAGAGGAGGAGATGTTCCAGGCATTGGAGAAGATATCCCCTGTAGCCTGTCAAAGACACACAAGAGCAGGCAGACATTTACTCAAGTGCTGTGACCCCTAGGAGAGAGCCCAGGCTGGAGCAAGGGAGAAGAGTGAGAGAGAAGGAGCAGCAGGGCAAAAACATTTTGTACTGACCATAACCCTCATCGCCCCTACACTGCTGCAGCTGGAGAGGAGTTGGGTGTGAAAAAAATGTTGAGCCTGGGAAAGGGGAGAGGAAAAGTGTTATTTTATTGTTTGTCTTCTTGTTTTTCATTGCCAGAATCTATTTTAATTGGCACTAAATTAAATTATATTTCCCCAGTTTGAGTCTGTTTTGCCTGAAACAGTAACTGGCAAGTGATCTCCTTGTCTTTACCTTGACCCATGAGCGTTTTCATCCTATTTTGTCCCCCTGTCCTTCTGAGGAGGGGGATTGCGAGAGCAGCTGGATGGGTAACTAGCCACTGGCCAAGACCAACTCACCACATCTTTGGAGCAGGCAACATGTTCATGCCACTTTGCTTTCAGCGAAATTGCCCATGCTGCATTTGTTGCACCTCAAGTATATACATGAATCCCATACCTTCAGTTAACATAATCTGAACTGCTCTGAGCAATCCTTATACAGACAAGGAATGATTCTGTTCTTAGGGAGCATGAGGATGCAGACCTGCTTTCCTACTACATCCACTGTAGTTAGTTTATAAATGCATTATGTAACCCTATTTCCCACTTGCAAATTATTAATGTGCAGATTTCTGCCAGTGCATTTGTTAATTATGCATCAAATTATCTGGACAAAGCATTTTTAGTATGTGGTTGTTTGTCAGCTGTATTTTATTGGCTATGCGCTGTTAATAATTGTTTTGACTTTTCTGCCTTGTGTGCGAAGAATGATACTGTTCACGAATGGCCACCTTATGGTAACAATAATGTTTCTGCTTATTGAACAAATGAAAACAACTTTCCAAAAAGACACAGGTGAATAAAACAGTACAGAGGTAGTTTACACCTGGATATTGGTATTTTCATGTGAGTAAAACATATTCAGCAAAGTAAAGCACTTCCTCACACATGTAAGCAAGTATTTCTCAATTCTTCATGAAAAGAATCGAAATGTCATCAATCCAAATAGCTGTTTGGATCCAGCAGATGTTTTTGTCAAGTGTTATAGTGGTACTGAATCTGTTTAAACTATAAGAAAACAAGTTTGCTGTTACCAGTTTGTAATCTGTAATGCAAAGGCTGCCATATTACTGAAAAGAGTTTTGAGTAAAAGAGCTACGGGGCCAACCAATTAGAATTATTATATTTGCTGTAAGTTTGGACAATCACCTGGAATGATTTCATTTGCTTTAAGCTTGGTCAACTCAAGTGCACTCTTTTTTCTCGTTTTCCTTAAAACCTCCGTGCAACCTGAAAAGATCACATCTGGGAGGACTGATGCTTTTTCTTTGCCCTTGCAGTATCACACAGACAACATTTTTTAAGTCCCAAAGGCCTTTGACATTGCATTAGAATGGATCAGCCACCTCTAATATTCTGAGGACTCCCCAATAGAGGAAAAGCGGACAATCTGCCCTGAGGCTTCTCTATTGTTATTTCATTTAGAGAGACGGGCAATACCAGGGTATCTATGTCAAGAGAGGAAAGGATTTCAAGTCCACCCAGCAGTATCCTTACTTTGATACTATTTGTTAAATTGGTCACAACTTGTCCATAAGACACTGAGGTTTTTCATGGCTGCTGTGCTAGAGAAATCTCCTGCCTGCTTGTGGCATGCTTTGAGCAAATAACTCCAAAATCGGTAAGCACATGAGTAATCATAGGCAGCAGACACTGTGATACCTCATCCAGGAGCAAGCTGTTTTTTTATTGAAGATTATTCTGGTGTGTCAGGGAGCAAGATTCATGCTTATTTTTTTTCTAATTGCCTCAGTTTAGTTTTATAGGGGAATATGCAACACAAAGATATATGTGAAGAACATTACACAGTTCAGTAAGTCTTGCTTTGGGGAGGATGGACAAAAAAGAATGTGGTAGTCAGCTTAGTATCCTCGTTTTACAGGCCTGGACTGACAGCTAGGGAAAACTGTGCAGATAACAAAGAACAAGGATTGTTTCACTGACACACTGCAGGAGATAACCTCTTCTCTATGGAGGAGACACTGATTAGTAATGGTTAAGAAGAGAGAATCTGTGAGAAACTGTGTCTAGTTAATATACCATCTCAATTTAGAAAATATTATCATGTTTATTATGCTACATTGCTCATTAAAAATACTAAGCACTTTCAGAGTTACTATTCTCTTCCACAGTAGGTGTCCAAACCCTTTACTACCTGAGAAGTGGTATTATGGAGGCATAGCCACCTGCCTCAGGCCTTGCAATGAAAGTGGTAGAAGCAGAAATAAAGTTCATGTCAGGTATCCTAGATGATATGCAAGTTCCATCACTGCAGAAAGACTTCCACAGGTGACATGTTGCTAATAGGTAAGGGCAGAGAAATGCCCTTACTTGCCCCACGTCACATAGCTGAGGCTTACTTAACCTTTGTGGTATTGCATTATTGACTAAACTGCTCTACCTCCGGAATTAGCTATGGCTAATGAAATGGTGATGCTATCAGAAGGCAACTGAGATGAAAAGTCTCACAGTAAAATGCTGGAAGTTACTATTTACATAATGATACCCATTAAAGTACCACTCTCCAGCAAAGAGAACCCAACAATCACAATACAAACATAACAATTTGCACAGAGAACTAACTGTACAGGAGATATAAGTATACTAGTAAGAAAAATTGTTAATATAGTGTCAATTTAATCAACTATTTGTACTCCAGGACTAGAATGAACAGACACATACCATAGTATAAGAAACTGTGAGCACAATCCCATTTCACTTATATATGAAATCAATGGCCTTACATTAGAAAAGAATCTCATTCTGGGACTTCCTTTAAACCGTTCACACGATTAAGATGACCAAAATCTCACTTAATATGGCCAGCTGACATTCCTGATGCGTATCATACATTTCCAATTATACTGCTATGTTATCCTTGCTCAGAGTTGCAATACTTAAAATGTCACTTCATCCATTCAAGCATCAATATTGATCTCTGGCTACATTAAGTATTTCCAGTTAAACAGTGTGAAAAATCCCACCTTTTCAGCTATGGTTTTAGTTAAATAACTCAGTCAAAAACTACAAGAATAAGACTTATTCGATTTCTTCATTCCACATATGAGAATGATTGACAGCAATTTACCTCATTCAAACTGTGATCTCCCATAGTTTTCCAACAAGATATAAATGGAAACAAATAATTTTGATCAATCTACAGCTTATACACACAATAAATAGTGTATTGCAATCAGCAAGCAAATCTCTAAGGGTACAGTTTATAGCAGCAGGTCATTTGCCTGTACTGCAATTTAGATTTCAGTTTTCTCATATCCACTTAGCAATTTTACCTGCTATGTTTCCCAGAACACCATGGTGTTTCCTATTGCTGTAGGCATTTTGGCCACGCAGGAGCATTGTGATGTTTCCATAATTTAATGTGCATGCAGAAGTCCACCTTACCCTTCCTTATACCAAAGAGAAAGTCACAGTTGTTTCCATTGCTTACAGATTATGACCTATTTATGCAAAAAATCAGTGGGTCCTCTTCGATCACTAACTGTGTCCTTCCACAGAATATGCGATGCAGAATCTCACTTGGTTTCTAAGTCCCTGACTAGGAGCCTAAACCACTACTTTCCCACCTCTATACCATCTTTCAACAGCGAAGATGTTGTCTGGTGTCAGTGTATGAAAATGGGATTCCTCTTTGGAATTATGCTTCCCTCACCTTCCATGGCTGTCTCTATATCCTCTAAAGAGAAAACAGACAGAAAAAGAAAAGGTGATAGGCAGAAAAATAGGTCTACAGAAGGAAAAAAGGTCAGAGAGAGAGAACTGTGGAATTACTGTTGGCCAACTCCTGCTATCCATCTCCAGGTTAGGTTTGTCTGTAAGATACGGAAGCACGGTCTACTCCATCAGCCACATCGTTACCAGAACCACTGAGTATTAGGGGAGAATTGAAAGGTTGCATACTGAAATGGCTACGCTGATGATTACAAGACCAGGTACTCCCGGAAAAATCTGCAAGACAAGCAGGGGTTCAGTAGAGTAGAGGAAGTCTAAAAATTTTCTTCAGGGCTGAGCTGAGGGGTTTTCAATTTTAACAGGCAATTGGTGGGTCAGGGGTTGAGCAACAGTCACCTACCTACCTGTACAAGGCATAAGAGCTGGAAAACACTGTTCCTTGGTGCAGCACAAAACCACTGGTGCTCACTGCTGCTGTCCTTCAGGGGAGCAGTGTTCTACTTTGGCATAATATATTCTGATGCAGGCAGAAGATTAAGCCCATAGATCAACTATTTCTTAGTCCCCTTAGCTGTGCAGTTTGCATAAACTGAAGTTAGTAGCACCTTGCTTATGTCTAGCAAGCACAGTAATAGTTTACTTGCTCTTTGTTCCACTATTCAAGGAGGGACAATGAGGCCTAAGGGAAATCTGACCCTTTCTGCACCAATCTGCCACCATTAAACCTGACAGCTTTGTACTTAGAGCTGCAATAGCATGACACTCTATGGACTGAGACAGATGCAGAAATTTTTTATGAGTAACCATTGCAGTAAAAGTGAAAACTTTTCAGAAACACAGAAGGTCTTTGAATCACTACAGTACTTATAATGAAAATAGAAGTCACTATAAATATTTAAGTGTCTTAAATAAAGATTAATTAGGAACTAGGCAGGAAGCTGCCTTTTCTTTTTAAGCGATGAATTTTTAATTGCAAAATATGTTTTAGTAACAAATTGGTGCTTAAGAGAGATATAAAAGAAGAAATCTGAAGGTCAGGGATAATGATCAGATACCTGCACGTGTCTGCAAATTGTGCACTGTACTATATACATCAGCAAATATTGCAAAATTATTCAAGTATATTCATTTGAATAAATGCTAAGTTCTGTTACAATTTCATTTGCATGAGTTCATACTAGTATGGAAGAATATCCCTTAAAAGAATATAATTGCAAATCTATTTCTAAAAATTGTTCTATGGCTGACATGCCATTGATTAGGAAAGTAGGGAACAAACATAAAGATGCCACTTGGAAGAGATGAAAACATCTACTATTAACTACATGGAAGAAGCCACAGCTATGGAGCATGAACATAAACAAAGCTTCAGTTTTCCATTAATCAGGTAATAGATCAGTAATCCAGTAATCAGGTAATAAATTACATTTAAGATAGATTCGGGCATTCCATGTGTGCTGTCATCACCTATTTTAAGGTGCTGTCTACCTCTCTGAAAAGAAAAGTAATTATTCTCTGGTCTTTTAAGATAAACAGAAACCAGAAAGGCACCACAAGTTCAATTATTCTCAGCTACTCAGAGAACCTGGAAAAACTGGCTTTGGAATGCATGGGCAGGGCATACTTTGGTTTTGTTTTAGCATAGTGCCTTGGTTTGTTTTGTTGACTCACACTTCCCCTGTTGAGCTTATTTTTTTTATTTGTTCAACTGCACATGTAGAGCTTTACATGTATATTATGATATTGCTATGCATCCAGGTTCACAGCACTCAGTTTTAGATATTGAAGCTGAAGAAAGCAGCATTTTATAGACACCACGCATCAAATGAAAGCTAATCCCTGCAATATTACTTGCATGAAGGCAATTTTGAAATCAGTTTTATAATTGGATGAGCATAACTGAAAGGAAAATCAAACTGCAAGCATCTTGACAGAACTGAAACCTAGCTCTTGATACAAAATCATGGATCAGGATGAAGCCATGCAGTCGCGCTTCATGTAAGTGTGGGTTCCTAGCATGCATAGAAAAAGCATCTTCATATAGTCTTGCTTACCCTTTGCACATTCAGACCTAGGACTCTAAGAATGATAAAAATAAAGGGCCAGAGAAAACATCATAGAGTCTCCCCCAGTTACTGTTTAGGTGGGATGTTCAACAGAAAGGAGGCTTATTTTTTCACTATTGTTTGAATTTTCCAGATACAATCTTCCCAACTTACCTCAGGCCACCTGCAGTAGGAAATTGCTATGATTCTGGGGCACTGACCAGTCCTGCCCCTCCACCCCCATAATATTTTATGTTTACAGTGGAACTTCATGTGCTTTCCTCCTAGCCACTTGCCATCAAGCTGAAAGTGAGAAGTGAACACAAGCAAGGGTGAGTTGGTTTGCTTTTGGCAGCTTTTAAGACTCTCATTTGAAATGGAATTGGTTTATTATTTTGTCTTAGGAATTAAGTTCCTAACCAGAAACACAGCAACCATAGAGAACGTATTTTCTTTCTCTGATTTTAGCATAGCAGATATCATTACAGTTCACACAAATTGTTAGCCTCCCACACTACAATTGTACCAGCTTCTCTTTTCCTCATGCTCAAGCACTGATACTTCTTAGGCTAATAATATAGGATTAGGAATATCCCCTATGCCCTACTGTCCCATGGCTGAGGCAGGAACCAAACTCCTTCTTGCAAACATATAAAATTCCTAATGAACATTAAAGCAGAGAGTATTCAAGAGATGCACTGAAGTGAGAGAATCAGAAAGAGAAAAAGGAGGCAGCTAAATACAGGAGATTTTGAACTGCATGGTCAAGACATCTCTGAACAGACTGGGTTACATCCTCATTTGGTATATAACTTTAAAACCATTAATCTCAGAGCTACATTGGCTGTCCCTTTGCTAGCGATGTAGCACAAATCCCCCCAAAAAATCAGGGCTGGGCTCCCACCTTGCTCAGCTCTGGTGCTTTGCATATTTTATAAAACTAGTTGAGGAAACAACCATGAGGTGTTACCAGCATTTTAAAAGCTGTCCACTTAGAGAACCTGGGTAACTCAACTGATGTGTAGCCTCAGAGCTTCTCTGCCTTTCCACAGGGTAGCCTATGCACACTGGTGGGTCAATCTGAGGTACCCACAGCATCACCCCAGCTATACATACACTGTGGATCAAAAGATGCCTTCAGCCTCCCCAGTATTTACTGCGGCAGCTTTCTGAAGACCAAGGAACACTCTTCCTCAAGGAAAGTATAAAATAATCTCAACATTTCTAGGCATTAAAGAGAGCTGCAGGGAAAAATGAGTATATTTTTCAACAAGTTTTGAGCACTGATTTTCCTGGTAGGTATACCAACGTATAGCCTACATTCTCAAATGCTTCTTCAGTTGTAATGATCTCTCTTCTAAACCCTGTCAATCTAAAATATTAATGTTCTGTGATAAGAACTATCTTTCACTGTCTAGAAATTTGCTTACATATAGCACAGGCCATAGCCTCATTCGGACCAATGAGAAAAAAATCCAAGTGAATTTTACATAATCTGTAAAATGAGGCTCTATTTTACTGTAATAAATTTACTCCATTCACTCCAATCTATTTTTTCTGTCATAACAAACATTTGAAGACGACATGATGCCCCTTGCTTTCCTCAATACTTTGTAGGTGTAAGTTTTTGATAGAGACTACATTTTTGGGATGCTTAATACAAAGATAAATTAATATTAATGCCAATGATAATTGAATCAAGAATATTTACTGATGATAGGAAGAGTTTAATATGTTTAGTTTTGCTAGATTTACAAGTTCAAGAAAGAAAAATCAGGAATGTATCTATAGCAAGCTAGATTTGGAAATGAGCAGCACTGCTTTCAAATAAAACCACAGTCCTTTTCACAGTCCTATTCAGTATTACTCACAAAGATTGTTTCGGTTGTCTAATATAGTGATTTGATACCAACATAACTCTGTTTATTTCAAAAGAGCTATAAATGCTGGGCTTATTTTTCCACTGAGGATCACATTTTCTACTGAGGATTCCCTGCTGAACCCCATAATTACATGGTGCCGTACCAGACTAGCTGAATGCAGAACTGGGACCCACACATATTTTGACCATCCTCCACTTGCCTACACAACTCCTAGTCACTAACTGACATTTCCAAGGATTTCAACTAACGATCAAATCTAGTAACAGAAATCAAAATACAGAGGTTCTTTTCACTTGTCAGTTGCCTACAGCACAAATGAAACAAGCATGTCCTTTATCATTGATCTTTTTCTATCATTTGAGCAGTGAATGTGTTGAAGCACTGCTGTAAACAGGGTAGGAATACTACTACTGTGCAGCAGGAGTAAAACAAGTAAGACGAGACAGTAAGAAACCCAATTCTTTCTTGCTGAAACAAGACCAAATCACAGCATGGAACTTTATTACAGAATCTGACAGCAAAGCACTAATTTGCTGCTTTGAATGATGCAGATTCAATCAATAAATCTCCAGCTATCAAAGTAAATCCTTCAGGAAGATAAACCAAACCAGAAAATTAGAATTCATGCTTCTTTCCAACGAACACTGAAAGCATTATCTTTTTCTCTGCTGTACCTTGTTACTAAGGTATTCAGTCCATATCAAAGCCATGCCTTATTTTCATCATATAAGCATATCAATGTTCCTGGGCTCCAAGACCACTTATCCACAATAGTAATATTATCATTAATACAATAAAAGTAATGTGGCTACAATTAGAGTGTAATAAGCACTAAGGAAACTAATTAGAGCAGATAAATTCGGAAGCAGATATTTGTGATATTAATTCACATAAGTTTATCTACCTCTTAAGGATATTCTTAAGTCTACTGCAGTTTCTGAAGCATCAGGGCTATTTTATAACTGGGAACACTTCTGGATGTAAAATTCTCACTCTGGTTGCCATGTTTACTCATTTGAGACAAGATTAAAATTTAGGAGCACCAAGGCTTGCAGCTGGACAACCTTATTTGGTTCAAGTGTTAAGATAAGATGCCACTGCACCATTCTATCTCCTGCTCTTCCCTTCTGCCCAGAGACAGGGTAAGGGTTTGGGTGGAGGAGCAAGGGAGGGAATTATAGCCTCTGCAAAGGTGTATCAAGGGAGAATGGTGTGTCCTCACAGGACAGACAGTACATTCAATGTGAAGGGGAGGGATGCCACTAAGAGAAGGAACAGAACAATATAAAACAGAATTTGAAACACATCATTCTATCATGCCAGTGAGAAAAAAGGTATCCCTACCACTACTAAGGAGATGCTCTGTTAGCTGCATATTGTGAAACTCTTACTCTGCGCAGCACTTTTTGAATCACTGGCTATGTTTGTTAGGCTGCAAAGTACTTCTGTTCAGACAGAAAGAAATGAGTCTATGTAACACATCTGCAAAGTTAGTAATGCTTAAGTACTAGAGGAAATATATTTTTTTTATTTCAAATGGCATCACGTCAACCACAATGTACTAATAATTTGACAAAGAAAAATATTTTAAAGACTTCACATTCTATTAGTCACAATGATATTTTAAATCAATTTATTTGGAGAAGAAGCACCTGCTTTCATCTAAAAGCTTGAATGTAGCGGACAATGAAGTGCTTCAAGGAATGGAAATCCTCTTATATACCTACTTGTTGAATATTCAGCCACACATGCTTGTACTTTCTCTGCTTTATACTTAAGATGAACTTCACACAAGCACTCTAAGTTACCCAATTATCCTTCTACATATCCCTTCTAAAAATTCTTATTTTCCATGATGCCTATAAATGCAGAATAGAGAAAAGGAGATGGAAAGCACCACAAGAGGTAATTTATCTGTCTTTCTAAGCCAGGATCAGATTATTCCTGAAGATCCCTGTAGTTTCCACAGGTGTGACAGAAAGTCTGCCTGGATCAAAGTGATCTATACCAATACTTCCAGAATATTCCCTTCTCATCTTTCACATCTTTCCTGTAAAGAAGGAGTCCAGGATGTTGTTCTTTACTCCAGTCCACTATGGAAATGAAGAACACAGTTTCCTTCCTCTACAGGTGAAGCCACTGTAATACCAGACCATTAGCAGTGCTGACCATTTACTTCACAGAGATTTCACTCTTACCTTTTATCTTCCTTTCCTGTTTCTTCATCTTTTACTTCATCAGTAAACACCTAATGATAGTGACCAACCTTTTGCTCTGTGTATGCTTAAAATTCAGATGAGGATTTGTTTGGTAGCATCTTTACATAAATTTATGGTAATAAAATTAAGGGAAACTTAAAAGATTGTAGTTGTTATGAGAAATCTGAATTTCCACTAATTATTTCAAAGAATTGTAAAGATAATGGATGTGGGTTAAGCAATGATTCGCAGTCATCTCAGGTTTGCCAAGAATATTGTCAAACTAATCTGATCTACTACAACATAACAGCCTTTTCAGAAGAGAAGTGTTAGCTGCTTAGATTTTGACACTGTCTCATGTATCATTCTTAGAAGTAATGTGAGGAAAACCAGGTCTGAATGAAATGTTCATAGAACAGATACAAACATGACTGAGTTTATCAGATTAGTTAATGAAGCACTATATTTACAATAAAATCAAAGGATGGAATAAGCAGGGCTATCCAAGGGTCCTGCATCCAGTGATATATCACAAGTGATATAGGCGACGGAAGAGAAAGTGTGCTTGCCAAGTTCGCAGATCGCAGTACATCATGATGTTGAAAAGTAAGACAGCAACCAAAAAGAATGTCAATAAATTAGATGGGTGGTTTGGAAACAAACAACCAAGAAGAGCATTACTCGGTATGGAAAAGAACAAGTTGCATTATTCTTAGGCAGGAAAAATCAACTGCAGAAGTATGGCACGGTGAGAGGTTTATGTATTAAATCAAATTTGTTTCATGCATATAATTGGTGTGTAGGTGGGTATCAGGGCTATGGCTTATGCACCCCAAGTGCACTTCACTCATTCCTTAGTCACTGCAGGAATTCAGCCAGTCACCTGTATAGATGAGATAAATGACTGGTTTGAGATCAGGGATTAACCTGAAATGAGGTGATGGCCTGATCATTCATAGTTAAGACTGATGCTACAGGAGCCTTCCTGGTGGGAAATCTGGATGATTCTGGAAATTAGTCCCTCTTCACAGGTCACAATGTATCTAGTCCAATTTGTACAGCTGGGTGTTTTGACACCCTGGATGGTGGTTAATGTCTCAAAGACTGCTCTTGGTGGTTCCTGTTGCAGATTTTTGCATAGGTAAGACATTTTTAAGTAATCAATACAAATTATTACTGCAAAAATGGTCATGTAGGACAGTCTTTTATGTACAGTTAAGATATTTAAGAGATATTTTGTATGTAGTTATATAAATAGCAATGTATTACACAAGTGCTGGACGGTGACTCTGGACTATGGCCAGATGGATTATAAGAAGTGGGCAAGGCAGTGGTTCAAGAGCCTCACCCCATGCAGCTGAAGATGCCACTGCAAGTGCCCTTGCAGTGAGACTCCTGTCACTACCAGGCAGAGCCCAACCATTCTGTTTGGGGGATTTGATCCCGTCTGTGTGTATTACCCTATGCAAAGATCCTCCCGATTTTTATTTTATGTTATGTCATTTTATTTAATTTTTCCTTTATCAAATACTGTGTTTATGCAACAGCAGGATGGAAAACAAGTGTCTGTACAACAGCATTATGGAAAAAGGATTTAAGAATCATAGAGGATCAGTGTGTGAGATTGACTCCAATGAGGGAATTGTCTTGGTGACTTCTTTTGGTCCTTTTCAGGACTATGACTAACATAAGGTAGCAAGTGAAGGAAAAAACTATATTTATTTGATACAATTAGTCCTGAAGTGTCTGAAGTGGATAAATACAGAATGGTGAAGTAGTCTTAGAAATGTCACTAAATAATCTAAAACAAATGTGATTCTTGATCATTTGAGTACCTTTATGCTCACAACCAATGAAAATCTCTGTTCAGTTTTATCCCAAATGAATTCCATGATATGAGAAATGAAATAAGGAGTTAAAACAGACGTTGCTATGTTACTAGTAGATCCTAGACGACCATTAAGTTCACTGTGACTGAAATATGCAGTTATAGAAGCTTTAATACCTCAAGACATCATCTAAGTAAATAGGCATTTTTACTCCTAGGCACATTAGCAGATGAATAACCCAGCTCATAAATGCGTAATGAATGAATAACTTGTTTCAGTCCCTGGAGGTAGCACACAGACTAGATACAATAATTTTCTACTGAAGAAGTGCCCATTTCAAGGACAAGCCTATGAATTTCCTGTGGTGTGAATCAGTGCCATCAAGATGTGCTTACCTTTACTTGGGTCCATTTGCAGCAGGAAAATCCCTTTTGTTTAAACTGATCGAGCTGCCAAGTATCATGCCTCTCACAGAACTGTCAGATGCTTGGCAGCAAGGATGGTGACCCCTGCAGCCTGACTACTCAGAGGGAGCTGTAAGAAATACCTTACAGAATGGCCCCAAGTCTGACAGCAGGAACCTGTCTTTAGCTCATCCTTTTGTCTCCAGCTCATGTGAGCTGCCAACAAGGGGGGTACACTGCACCAGTGAAGAAATGTGGGCCAAAGCTGACTCCCTTAGCTCCTTTCCCAAAGGGAACAGGGGCAGGAGAAAAAAAGCTGCTATGGGGAGAGTAATTTGTCAGTGGAGAAGATGACAGACAGGTGCGTTGTTCCCTATTCCCAGGAAGGCTATAGCAAAACAGAAGGTGAAATCATACCTTTAAACATACCCTTTAATCAAGTCAGCCTGCTTGCCAATGGCACAGTGGTTGCTGTCATTAACGAAGACAGAGGAACACAAGCCTCTGCATGAGACACCCCATGAAGGTGAAGGTCCAGAGAAGGTCTGTGAAGTATATGCTGATGCCTGTGGAGCCATAGACTTACTGCTTTTTATGCTCAGAGAAAGCCTATGGCCCTGAAAGCACTGGCTGCACAGCCTGAGTCTTAGAAACCATCTCATACCACTGTGAGCTTTCTCCTCTTGAAAATCAGCTCCTCTTGAGCTCTTCTTTACCCTCTAGTTTACTCTGTGAAGATTCAGCACCATCTCTGGCAACATGTTCCCTTCCACCTGAGCCACATATTTCATTATGTCCAATATCTCCCTCCTTCTTCTAGAGTCATGTGAAGCCATGTGAGCAGTATTTAAATTCCTTCTCAGAGATAAGCATCAGCCTTTCCCACACTGTTTGGAGGAATATAGCAAGCCGCTTACCTTTTTAAACACAAATGCAGTGACTGAATTCTTACTGAATAATTATCACCAAAAGATATACATGACTTGTAGAAAGCTACATAAGAAAAATTAAGCAAATCTTGTGACACTCCAAAAATTTTGAGTGGCTTGGTACTCATTTGCTCTTAAGTGACTTTCATTACCAAGTCCACATACAAGCCCCCACTCACTAAAAAAAATAATCCCTAAAGAGTGATAAATAAACTATGTATTAAGATTTAACATGTATAACTGTTGTGTTTGGGGAAAAATCACAATATTCAGTGAAGAAAAAAAAGCACTACACCTTCAGCAATTGTAATCACAAATTAATTAGTTCTGATATAAATTCAGGAAAATGTTAGTAACAGCCAGTCTAATTTATTTATGTCTTAAATGCTTTTGCTGATGAGAAACATTACACCTAAAATAGCACAACATAAAATAGCACCTATCAGCTGCTGCATTATCTGTGGTGGTGTCCACCCACCGTATTGAGGAAAATTACAGATGAACCACAAAGAGGAGGAAGATGTTGTGTGTGGGTACTGACGCAGAGCCTGATGGAGCCAGAGGACTAACATCTCTAATGGCACATGAAAGACTGAACATTCAGAAGCAGAGATTGTGTTGGGGGAGGAAGCATTGTTTGTTTGGTTTTGCTGGGTTTTGTGAGTTCACTTTTTTACCTCCCGATCCTTGTGTATTTTTCTCTAAGTCAAAGGAAATCAGATTTCTGAATGCAGGATTTTCCAGAAAAAAATATGTGCTCTGCTGTCCATTCCCTCACTGACCTCTGTCACTTGCTATTCCTCATTTTTCAGAGCTCAGCATCGACATCAGACTCTAATTCAGCACAGCCATATTCCTATCAATCAATCTTTTCTCCTTAGGAGAAAAACACATTTCTCTAGCATAACTGCTACCTACATTGGTTCTTCTTATTACAGGTGGATGACAAAACACAGCAGCTGAGGCTGTATGGTGTAATCTGACTGACCTACATTTCACTGAGTATCAACCTTTACAGGCTTCAAATGCATTGTTCCCTACTTTCAACTAATTTCAGCATTCAAAATAATTTTTCCCAAAGTGTCCGCACAGATGAAGAAGATTTTATTTAACTGCCTCTGCAGTCAGAGAGAGATGTGGATTTACCATGTTTATTTACAGTATGTTATGTTTGAGTCAAAAGTCACCTAGCAACTGCAACACATCCCCTTTTTTACTCTTTCACCTAATCCTAAAAAGACCAATGCACACATGCAATTAGCTTCCTTTGAGTAGATTCTGTAGAAGGGGATGCCGTTACTCATGTTTGGTATTTTACAGGCCTGAGGTAATGACATGGATCAAATAGAACAGAAATGCATTATTTCAGATATTATATATTCTAAAAATATATTATTGTACCATATCCGAATTGCTGACGTGCATTAAAAAATATTCAGTGAAATCTCATCCAGAATGAAATTCTGTTCATCTTACATTACAGTATCTTAGGCACGAAAAAATAAATTATTATTATACAACAGTTACTTTGTTTATAGGATGGAGAAATAAATGTACGTGTATAGGTACAAGACAACATAGTAATAGCTCCAACCTATTCAACTAGATTCTTCTTAATACAATTATTTTTAATAAGAACATGCTAGAAAGGTTGCAACAGTTTATTAGCTAAAGGGACACTGCTATTGATCACTACCTTTAAAATATCTTGCTGTTAAAATATTATTCAAACATCTCAATCTTCTACTAAAAGGGCAGTCCAGATGGACAGAGACAAAGCCACTTAGGAGACTGGGCTTTTTTCTTCATGTAATGTTGATATTAAAAGAATTCTGAGAAACAGAGAATTTGAGACATTTCCAGTATATTTGCCAATTTACAAGGGCACTGGAAATCACGAAAACAGCAGTGACAGAGAGTACATGCCTTGGCTGCAAACCAAGACAAAGCTGGCTGATCTGATTTGAAGCATAAGAGGTTTAAACACGTCTTGTCCCCAGGACTACAGAGCGTGCTGCAATGAAGGTGCTCCCCCAGCACTGTAGTTCTGCTGGGTGCATGCCCTGGATTACCAGTTTGCAGTGGAAACACACAGCTGAGACTGGTGCTCACCATCCTCTTGTCAGGCAGAACTGAGTTTTAATTTGCTTATGGCCACTGTACCTGCTAGAAGTTAGAGAAACAAAGGCTACTAGCATATACCTCTTGCAGTCTTCTGTAGAGATTCTCATTGTTGCTTCTCTTTGTAATTCAACTACTGTTCTCTGCTGCTGTTTAAGTTAGTAAACCTTTCTGGTTTCTTAAAACTGATTTTTTTCTTGAACTCCTTTATAGCACACATTGCCCTTCCCTCTTCTGTATGCAAGTAATAATTATGCAGCTTTACCATAACCTTAATTAAAAAACAGAAAACTCAAATCATACTACACAGTGATGATACCTTTATTTTAACCTGGACCTGCTCTTATTTTCACTGACAACATTTCTACTGTTGTGAAGAGATGCAGTTCTGTATCTGAAGCATCTTGATCTGGAAAATAATTATGGCTATCCCTGGTAATAAATTAAAAATCTTCTCAAAACTCAGACTCTGAGTGCTCAAAACATTATTCCCAGAGCTACTTCTGTGGTATGTATCAAGATGAGAAAGAAGAAAATCAGAAGACACTATTACTACCGTGCCAATTACATTTGCCACACAAGTCTGCAAAGTACGTTCCCTGGAGAGCCAGAATTACATGCTAAAAATCACTCAAAAGGGATCACCTAACACTTCAAACAAATAGGTGCAGAGAACTCATTTTATCAGCATTATCTGATCACAGCAAAAGACTGTTGGTTAAAATCACCCTTCTGGTTATAACTCCATACGTGAATGTCATCCAGACAGGCTGTCATTAGCCCATAAACTCACATGCCAAGAGAAAACGCTCACAATCCTGGTTCAGCTCTGTTTACATTGACTGCTTGTCACCGTTCCAAATATTAATTAAACACCTCTCATTTTTAATATCCATAATTCAATTTCTGGAATATTTTTGTTTAATGAAAGCCTCACACTGAAGTGACATGTGAAAATTAACAGGCCACAACATGACTTTTTGTAGGTACTGCCAGCCCGAGTCCCCCCGTGCTGCTCTTGCATCCTTGCTCTACATGAGCTAAACTCCACTATTCATCAAGCCTTGTTTTTCACCCTGCCTTTGACAAGCCGAATGGCAATATTCATTTGGTCTGCCCTAGCATCACAGTCTGATTTGTAGCCTAACTGCTCAGCTGTCAGCTTCATTGCAAGTCGTGTTTTATTTTAATAAAACTGTAGGAGTGAGACAACTTCTTTCTACAAGCACAGCGATGGCCTGGAGCTTGTCTAACTGATGCCATTAAGGCTTTATTACTAACTGATCTGCAAGATCTATTTAAATATGAACTGTTAGTGATCTGACACAATGATGAGAATAAGTTTAATTGACTTCTGTTATTTTTTTCTTTTTTTGGGGTCAGAAGTGCTGAGTGGTGTTAATGTTCTGCTGCTAGAAAGGGCCCTCTACCCATTACTGACTGCAGACGAAAGTACAGACCTACTGTACCAATACTCAGGACTAAAACCTAACCTGTTGAGGACATTCATACTTCTTACTAAAACCAAAACATTGTAAAGCATTTGATTCAAAGAGAGAAATTATAATGAGAAGCAGGACGTTGGGCAGAGTCAACACACAGCTAATATCACAACTGGGGTACAAAATCTGAATGATTTAAAATAGCTTGCACATCCTCAAAAAATCTAGGCACCTGGGTTTGTCACTCTTAGAACTATACTAAACTCACATTAGCCTACCCAATTCCATTTCTCAAATGGAAAACACAAGTTCCTGGGTTAAAATAAAGATAAGGCTCACTCAAACTGGAGGAATGCAGAATCCTTGCAATATTTAATTCATACAGTAAAATAAATATAAATAATATGAGACAACTGGAATTAGATTCCTAGGTCAGTGACATTACTGCTTCTGACAAGGTGAATTTATCCAAGCTCTTACAAACAGGATGTCCAATTTACCTCAGAACATGCTTGCATTTTTCTATTCCATCTTCTCAATCTGATATTTCATAGACCACTGCACCATTAGCAAATAGGTTGCTACTTTTAACAAATGGGTTTGCCAAGCTCCGAATTTGATAGAGAAATAAGTTCATCGATGTTTCAAAATCCACTATTAATCATCAGGTTAATTACTGCTCTAAGAAAATCTGGAGCTACATGTAAGCCAAGGTGCAAAACACCCTGGAACTCTTTTCTGCCCTGTTTTGCCCCACTGACACAATCAGGTTGCAAGGAATAAGAACAAGGTTGAAAAGCTTTCCAAGATGGAAAATAGCTTTGTACGATGAAAATTTCTTTGCAGGTCTTGTTTAGGGCCATAAATGTTTCTGAATGAAATTTTGGTCTGATTGACATTTTCTATTGACTTGCATAAAGCTGCAAATCATTGCCTGTCTTCTTGTAGCAGGGTATATATACAGAATGTGTTATTACTTTAATCTATCTGCAAGAATATTAAAAATCTTTCATGTCATTTTTTAAAAGGTAAAAAGTAATCTACAGGTGTGATTCTGCAGCCCTGATCTTGTGTTTCATTGTCTTAGACATGCTTAATGTTTATTATAAATGCTAAGAGATTATATATAATCATTAATAGAGTTTAAGACTTTAAGAAAGGTTTTTGCCTTTTCATCACCATCTCAGAAACTGCATATGGACCAGTAACAAAAGAGTGTTTCCTCAAATTAAAATTATTTTCATTTGGTCCAACTTCTATGAAGCCCGAAATTCTGAAATAAATATGATTCAAACCTCTCTAGGGAGGAGCTGTTTTACTGTGAAGACTGCTTTCTATGTCCTGCACTGCCCCTTGCTGGAGTGTCTTACAAATGTGACAGTGTAAATTCTGATAACAGCACTAATTAAAATGTGTATCAGTTTCTGAACACAAATTAATCTGAAAAATATAAAGACTACAAAATTTTGTAATCAGTCACTTAATCAACAGTTCATTATCACATGTGTGGACTTCTTTTATGCAAAATTACTGACCATTCCCATTTGCAAAGACTGATTCTAAACCATATAGAGTTGATGAATGCTCTTAAGCTTTTTTCCCTGATTGCTTCCTCATAAGAGGTTACTATTGAAAGAAGAAAACCATAAGATAAAAAAACCCAGAAATATTGCTACCTTACTGGTAATGAAAAGTGGCAAGGAAACCAAGGCAAGCAGATGCTTTCCTAAAAAAATTTAAATTTCTAAGATGTACAGTAAATGTGACAATGATCCATATATTGAAATGAGGATATGAAAAAATAATAATACACTTAGCAATCTCTCGTCTCTGAATCTCCCATAGCATTTCCTGTTATCTTTCAAAAATGCATCTGAAAAACTCAAGTCTGTCCCTTTTGTATCTGTTATTGGTCATAGATTCATTCATTCATTCTCAGAGTCACTGCAAGCTTGATAAAATGAATACACTTGAGTAGCTGTGTCTGCAACTCTATGTTTTCAACTTTCTCATTCTGATTATTGTTTGATTTCTTTACATTTTCCATCATGAATACTATTCAACCTTAAAACAAGAATGTCTTTTCACAAAACTTTGTAAGGTCATTTGTACGACTGTGTATGTAGAAAAAACTGAACTGTATGTTAGAAGCTCAATAGACACTTTCCTACATTAAAATGAATCCTACCACAACACACCTCCTAGCCAAACTATTTGTAATACCTCCTCAGCTTGTCACAGTTTATTCAGTTTGTGCTGGTATTTTTAATTGCATCCTACATGCACATACTAGCTTCAGACAAGTTATTCTCTACATCATATTGATGTAAGCCAAATGCAAGCTACCCTCTCCTTCCCTTCCACCGGGGACAACTGTTGGTGAATGAAGCCAATGACTGACTTTCCTTGAGTTGTCCTCATGAAACCACACAGTTAGCTGACAACAAACAGTAAAGCACTCTACAGTACACTTGGTCTTTGCACTGAACTGAGTGCCATCACTCCCCTGAAAGCTAGAGGCAGTGTAAAAGTTGAAACAACTAGTCTACACTTGAAATGTTACCTTCAGTTTAAAAACACAGAGGAGAAAAAAATAAAGGGCCTTAGGCAGCTAGTTACTTAAATGTCTTTCTTGTAGGAGTTTTCAGGAAAAACCTGAGGGAAGAACTCAGTCCTGGCCATACTGACAGCAGAGCACCTTCTGACTTCATCAAAGCTTTGATTTCACTCTCAGATTTTTAAAATTACCTGGGCATTTGGCCCAAAATATGATGGGGTTAAGTGTCAATAACAGGAATTGAACTGTACCTCCTCTACCCTAAGAGATCTATGGGTTTTAAGAACACTATGGGAACAAAAAAGGCCAAAAAATATGAGGTGATACTGGAAAGGAGCACCATGAAGCATCTGCAGCTTTTTCAGAACTGAGAAAGAAAATCAAGACTAAAATATTAACTCTGTGTTGTGATAGAATTGTAGAATCGTTAAGGTTGGAAAAGACCCTTAAGATCATTGAGTTCAACCATTAACCTAGCACTGCCAAGTCCACCACTAAACTATATCACTAAACACCACAACCCAGGTGTTGATTTAGCCAGTCCTCCATCTTGGGATATGGCCCTGACAGAGGTCTAACATGCAGTGGTTGTGTTTTCCTACTGTCCTGGTCCAGGAACACATTGGGATCTATGAACAAAGCTGCAAACAGTTTAGGGTGCTGCCTTTTCCTAGCTCACACACATCCTGCTATTGGAAGGAAGCTCAATGTGGTTATTTAAAATGTCAACCCACTGCCACAGCTGCTTACAAATCTGCTCTAGAATGGAGCATCATCAAAGAAAAAAAAGATATCTTAGGAGTTGTACGACCAAGTGAAGAGCTCTATGTGAAAGCTAAATTGAAGCCTGCCAAACCCAACAAGCCCCTGTCCTGCAAGGCTGCAGAATAGCAGCCCTGTGAATAACAATCAAGATGCTACCACAGATGTAGCATGGCAAAAAAGGATGACAATAAATCTCAAGGGTAAGATGGTGTCTCTGTGTATCACCTGTATAAACTGAGGCAGGCCAAGTTCTAATTTACTCCTAAGACTTGTTTGAGGGGGATAGAAGTACAATGTATTACTTCTATGTTTGCCACCATTGTAACTGTGGTTGGAACAGTGTGCTTATTTCAAGCATCCAAATTTCAAGAAGGATGCTGAGAAACTGGACAAGGTTCATAACAGAGCCTAGGGAATGATTAAAGGATTAGAAGACATGCCTTCTAGTGAAAGACTCCAGAAGGTTAATCTACTTAGCTCATCAAAGAGAAGGTTAAGAGGTTGGGACTTAATCATTGTCTCACATCTAATACGTGAAGCGGACGTTTGACAGTAGAAGAGTTTATCTCCCGCCTAATTATCGAAGGTCCGGTGGTTGAAAGCTGAATATAAATAAATTCAGAAAGGGCAGAAGGCAGGTTTGTTTACTAATGTATTTCATTTTAACCAAGGAGGGTAATTAACTACTGAAAACAAAAAGTGCTACATTTTGCCAACAAAGTCAAGTCAAGATTGATAGTTTTTCTAAAGCATCAATGATGCTTTTCTATGCTGTAGTTCAAGCACAGCTATTGAATACAGGCTGTACTCTTCAGCAGAAGATATAAATAACACAGAATGAACTTACAGAAACAAAGTCATCAACATAATTCTACTGAGAAGTGCCATAATTTCTAAATATAGCAAGTCCTCTAGTTCAAAACTAATTCTGCCTAAACCCAAATTTAAATAGATACCCACAGAAATGTGTATAACTAAAAAGACAAATTTTTTTTGCAAATTGTAACTAGAGTTAAACATATTAATTTAGCCAACTTCAAAAAACATACACAATATGCAATTCATTAAGGGCTATGTTCTGAGGCACTGTTTTGCCACAATGTTCCCCAAATCATTCCCAGTTATTGATTTGCAATGTCCAAGCAGATGAATATGACTCTGATAAGGATGAGAGCTTCAAACTTAAATGATTCTCCACGGTTGTCTGACAGACAAGTTTCTGAACATGTCTGGCATTACTGGGAAAATACAATATATTGTATTGGAACAGGGATTGCTTCCTCCCCCTGCCACGCTTTTGGTAGTGGTAGAAGAAAGCTGCAATGTTAATGTTTTTTTCTAGGTACAAATGAATCAGCTGTGGTGGGTATCAGTTTTGCCATAACACAAACTACTTGTATGTTTTCTGTTCATTCTGCTAAGACAGGCCTATTTGCAGCCGCCTCCATTTCTTCATACAAGCAGTCTATAGCAGTAGCACAAATTCTGAAAAAATATTAGAGCACAGAAGATTTAGTTTACTGAGTGATTTTCATTAAAAAATGAAACATAGAATAATTACATTGATAAGTGTCTCAATCCTTAAACTAAAACTCCTTTCTTTATGCCTTCATCAGTAGCCCACAAACCTAAGTTTGACAAAGAAAAAACGAGTATTCTTTAAATCATATTAGCTAGCACAAGGTAGCCAATATTTTGGCAGACCTAAGAAAATGTTACAGCAACCTAAACAGTCTTTACATTAAGATAGATATATGCCAAAATCTGCCTAGTTCTTATTCAGATTAATTTTTTTTACCTCTGTATCAATTCCTGAAAGTACTGATGTTCAGATGGCAGAAATGTCCATTCCTTTTGTGAATCAAGCTTGGAAAAATAATCATCAGCCAGAAGTCAAACTGATAACTGTTACCTTAACACACAAAAAATGGATTTTATGAGAGACAGCCTAGCAATTTCATCATTTGGTTTTAGATTAAATTCCACAATTTGTTGCCCTGGCAAAAGAATATAAAAGTATCTTAGAAATATATTATTTCTTATTTAGGCATGCCTATGTTCTTGAATGCTTAGACTATGTTTGAATATCTCCCTCAAGTTAATGGTGAGAGCAAGATTCTTTTCTCCTGTTTGCTGTGATGACCAGATTAACAAGCAGAAAGGTGCCATGAGCCCTGCCTAAGGGCACCCAGCACTGCCTAAGGCTGATGCCCCATTCAATTCTCTGGAACCCTTCCAAAAGGAAAGGGAACTCCATGTTGCTATAGAGCTCAGAAGAGGTTGATAGTTCAGGTCTACACCCCAGAGATGGTGTAAACTCAAAAAGATGGGTAGAACTGTATGCAATGTAAACAAGCACAACACAAGCCCATGAGATGTATGTTGTCTAAAGCATTTAGACAGATGTAAACTTAAAATATGTCCATGTTCTGAAGGACAATACTTTTTATTTTTCAACATGCTGTGCTTCTTTTCTGCTATTGCTGCTTATTAATGTCATCTTTCTTTTTTAAAGTTTACTACTAAATCACTATGTTTTCCCACATACTAATAGGATGGCCTTATCAAGAGAGACATTAAAGCAGCTGGTACTTTATGAGCAATCTGCATCACTCCAGGTTAGCCAGAAAATATACCAGTTACTACAGAGCTTAGGAAATGAAACACTGATTCTAGGTAGTAGCACTAAAAGCTTTAGAGGTTTAACGTTTTAGAGCTGTGGAGGTGTAGGTTTGTGTATTTCTAAACTGCTTAAATCAGTGGGATGCAATATTCTAAGCCTTGAGGATCAAGCTTATTTTTAAAAGTTCAGGGGACAATAACAAATGCTGAGACAGGTTCTCCGTATTATTATGAGTTACATTTGTGAAAGTGTTTAAGGTAAATTCAGAATAATGTTATATTCTATCATAGTTGGTTTTGTTTTTTTTTTTTTCAGACAGGCTTGGGACAAATTCTTACATCCTCCTGGTTTGCCATAATTTGCTATTTTTTTCATCAAGTCATGTGCACAACTTCACAGCATCATGTCAGGTGCAACTCACCAAAAGTCAGAAGCCCTTTTCTGATGTGCTATTCACAGAGGGATATATGCAAGGAACTGTGCAAAAGGTGGTTGCAAGGTCTATCTAAGCAGATTTTACCAAGTTTCATGCCATTTCAGTGAAATGAACTGGCTTGCTGTGGATGGCATTTAAGCGGCACAAGAGGGGTGGTGTGAGCAAAGCACTAGGAGGTAGGCTTTTGGGGGCAGGAGTTGAAGCTCTGCATCTGAGCAGTAGTAAACCATTAAGTTTGGATCAAGCCATGCCTTTAAACTATGTCCAGAAGAGGGGATGCAGTGAACAGAGTCATGAAGGTCTCATCCTGGAAGAGTCCAAGGAACACCAGCGCCAAAGCAAGTACAGACAGGTAAAGAGAAATATACATTTCATTAAAGAGATTTTTTTATTTGAAGTTGCTGTTCAGCCCTACCCAGGAGTAGAAGCCGCAGAAGCCTGTTAAGGAACAGTATCATTAATGTACACAGAGGCTAGACATCCTTCTGTATTAGGAAAAATGTGAGGTAAGTACAAATTTGAGCATAGGGATGAAAATGTGTGATTGGGTGACATTGCATACATTGGTTAAGCTGTACAGAAAATAGACATATACATCCTAGTTGCTTAAGAAGCAGCATGAACATACATCTTAAATTCTTTCCCTACCCAAATAAACAAATATGCAAATTTAACATCAAGTTGCTGATTTTTAAGTATTTATAGTGGAGATATTACAACTGGTGTGATCAAACTAGTGCTCTGTAAACTACAATTATTAGATGATAGTCAATAAAAAGCCCACATGCAAACTGTGCCAAGAAGGGCAAGTTCCATGTATGTATACAAGCATACTACACAACAAACTTCTTAAAAGCAGGGTCTCATGAATGGTGCGTTAACAGGAAGCCTCATTATAGAGATTAAACCAGCTACTACCTAGCAAAAAATGTATCTAGCAACACACTGTGAAGCCTGAATATTGGTTCCAAATTTCAGTAATACCTGTGCTAGCCAAGTTAATTGGAAGTCTTACCCATACTGAATATTTCCTCTTCTTGCAATGGTCTGTTATTTTCTTGCTTGTTAATGGAACAATAGGTAGAAATTTCCCAAGTGACAGCCTGGCTTGTAAACACAGAAGAGTACATTACAGCCATCCTCCTTTAAAGCTATTTGTTCTGTGAATACAATATGCAATCTTCCTGACCAATTTGAAATAACCTCATTTACTTTTTTTGCTATTAGAAAAAAAAAAAAAAAAAAAGAGCATCAATTTTTCTTATTTTCTTTGAAGGAATTCTTGGATTCTGCAAAGACCTGTTCCAGTTTTTCTAACACTTCAATAATCTGAAAAACAAACACTTAGAGAAATTGCATTGTAGTGGTATAATGTAAGTGAATAGAAGGATAGACTGGTAGAAAGAAACAAACATCTCATTAGGAGTTTTACACTCAGCCCTGCACAGGAATAGAAAGGAGAAAATAATGTAAAGGGAGAGCATACAGTAATGCATGCAAAGGCTAGATGTCTACAATCTAACACATATTCAGTTCAGCATCTTAATTCCTCATATGAACTTTCAAGGTAAGAATTCTTATACTTTCAGCATAACACTAATGTTTATCCTGGATCCCTACAATTTAATCACAGTTTGCACTTTTTGTTTTGTGTTACTGTTTTACACTGGAGATGGACTTAGTCCTGTATTTTAAAGTAATAGTATTTTAAGCTTATGAACAGAAAAGTTTATCTAGCTTTTAGTCAGAAGGAAACTTCTAATGCACAAGTTTGAAATCAACACGAACAAAAAACGTGGAAGTAAAAATAAAAAAATAAAACCCAAACTAATAAAAAGAACACTCCATTTTCAGTCTGCTGCAGTGGTGGGACTGGGTATATCTGCTGAACTGGATGGTGCACAGTCTGCCTGGGTGTGGGTACAAGTGGGAGAAGAGCATGCTATGTACTGCGGTGGACGGGGAGACTGGATGGAAAGGCTGGCCCCAACAGAGCTAAAGACTTTCCTGTGTTCTGTACTTGCGCCATGTCTGTATGCAAGCACACCATGAACCAAACTTGCTAAAGATGTAGGACCTCAACATGAATCACTGCAACTATCTTACCATGAATGGCAAACTAGCACCTGCAATGGTACAGTCCCATGATACACCATGCAACAGTGTAAAGCAGGGTAAAAAAACCCCTCTGCCTTGTAAAGGCCATGCAAATATTCCTTCAGAAAATATCGTTTTTCTTCTTGGTGACAATCTTTTGTTGGTTTTGGGGCTTTGCTTTTATAAGTTTACATTTTTCTAATTAAAGTGAGTACAGTAGGTATATGCCCGTGTATTAGCTTTCAATATATTAATGTTTGTTTGCCCTACTCTTTGGCATAAAAATGAGTTCATTTTAAAAATAAGAAATGTCAGGATGTTTTCCTTTAATTCAGAATGAGATCTTTTGTCATTCACAGAAATCCCACTAGAGATTTTAATTGACAGTAGAAGCCGCTTCAGTTCCTCGTGACATGATTCAACAGAGGTATAATGGGATCTTTGCTTCACATTAGGAGAGAACAGATGTTGCCTGACGAACCTGATCTCCTTCTATGACAAGATGATGCAACTATTGGACGAAGTAAAGGCTGTGGATGTGGTCTACCTGGACTTCCAGAAAGCATTTGAAACTGTTCCCCATAGATTTCTAATGAAAAACTGTCTGCACGTGGCCTGGATGATAATAGGATCTGCTGGATCAAGCACTGGCTGGATGGACGGGCACAGAGAGTAGTGGTCAATGGTATTGAATACAGCTGGCGTCAGGTCCCAAGTGGCATTCCTCAAGGCTCAGTGTTGGGACCATTTCTATTTAACATCTTTACTGATGATCTCCATGAAAGCATAGAGTCTACCATCAGTAAATTCACAGATGACACCAGGTTAGGTGGGTGTGTTGATCTGTGTGAGGATAGGGAGGCTCTCCAGAGAGACTCAGATAGACTGGATCGCTGGGCCAGTGTTAATGGTATGAGTTTC
>JANIJG010012364.1:907-27102 GCA_024611175.1 Megaceryle torquata
TAGGAAGAGGCTACCTCCAATGACTCTCCTAACCTCCTCCAAAGCAGGGGGAGTGGTGACTGAGGCAAATGGGATCTCACAGGCCTGGCTTTTGTTAACCTCAGTCTGCCGTGTGTCATTAGCAGAGGTGAACTCCACTGCACAGACGGTGACTGGGCTGTAAACTATCAGAGCAGTTCAACTGGAAGGGACCTACAATGACCATCTAGTCCAACTGCCTGGCCAGCTCAGGGCTGACCAAGTTAAAGCATGTTATTAAGGGCATTGTCCTAATGCCTCAAACACTGCAAGCTTGGAGCACCAACCAACTCTCTAAAAAGGCTGTTGAAGAGTTTGATCAACATCTCTGTAAAGAAATGCTTCCTAATGTCAAATCTGAAGTCCCCCAGCACCACTTTGAACCATCCCCATGCACCTATTACTGGATACAGGGGAGCAGAGCTCAGCACCTCCCTCTCCACTTCTCCTCAGAAGCTGTAGAGAGCAATGAGGTTGCCCCTCAGCCTCCTTTTCTCCAGTAAGCCCTTGGCCGCTCCTCACAGGACAGTCCTTCCAGCCCTTTCACCAGCAAACATCTGGTGAAAACAGCTGTATTTCAAATGACTATATGGTGAGCAACTGTGGGGAAAAGCAGATGAGAAGCAAGCACGGGCTGAAGAATAAACATATTGCTCCAGTCTGGCCTGCTGGAAACTCAGGAATCCCCTAAAAGTGCCATGTGGCAGGTGGACCCTCCTCCTATGGACCAAAACATGTTCCGGTAGAGAAAAGGGTGTCTTTGCAGCACACGTTTCCCCATGCAGCAGAAGAAACCCTCCCAAACCACAGCTCCTATGGTTGCACAGTCCTTTCTCATCCTTCCTCCAAGCAAGGATGACACTGAGAGCTGCCTGCTGACAGATACGCAGAGGTAAGGGCAGGCAATTCATGGAAGGCTGATGTTAGCTCCATGAGTTCACTCCTGACACTCACAAGAATAAGCTGAATCTTATTCCTAGAAATTAAAGGAAGGTCTGGATGCAGGACTGCTGTGTGGTTCACATGAGGCACTGCATGTTGCAATGAGAAGTCCCGAGAGAAACGTTGAGGTTGCTCAATGGGATAGTGCAAGCACAAAGCCAACGGCAGTGGGAAATGAACATTGCTACACTCTGAGAAAGAACCTCCACATTCAGGAAAGGCTTCCATTAACAGCAGCCTAATCATTTGTGAACGTGTTTCACAAAGTAATTCACAGAAACTCCCGAGGATCCAAGCAGTTTGGAAAAGAAATACTCATTAAGTTGATAAATGGTCCCTTTGTACTTGCTATGTTCTCTACATGGATACTCTCTTCTCTCCTTTCTCTCCTCACCAGCGAGAGATACAGAAGGTGGATAGAGTTCATATAGCCAAAGAAAATCTGGTGTACACATGTTCAGTTCAGCAGGGGGAAATGAGCTCTCTAACACCTCAGAAACATCACCTGTCACTGAAAGAAAGCGGTGTCTCACTGTGATATTGCACTGGAGTCATTCCCACGCTTTGAGAAGCAAAGGACTCCTCCTAGTGCTATCTTCCGTCTGCTGGGTATCACACAGATAGACCTTCCAGCCAGATAGTCACCAAAAACTCTCTTCATCTTATCAGGAAGCTCAGATGAAACCGAGATGAACTCATTCGCATTTTCCTGCTCTCCCTCCTGCATGCACCCAAAGATAAATTACTCAGACAAACTCAGATTTAGACTTGAAATGTCACAAGCAAATCTCACACGGCTCATTTTTCCCTTCGCTTTTTTTTTCCCCAGCGTGAAAGAATCATTCTTATTAACTCACTGGGGATTGTGTCCTCTTTTACTATCTGGGAAACAGCACAAATCAGACAGACCTTGTGCAATAAAATGTTTGCAGAACAGAGTTTATCCATTAAAAATCCCCAAATCTATTTCAACAGTCGTGACTTTTCTGCAGTATCACCGATCCTCTTTAGGACATCAGCATCCCAGTCTGACCCATCTATAAAACAGGAGGAATATGTTGATACAGGCTCCTGTAATTTGTAAGGTGCCTTTTAGTTTTTTATGTACATAGAACTAGTAGCAAGGATGATTAGGGATGAAGGAGAGAGAGAGATATTTTTTATACACACACATATGCAGTCCTACTGTCAAGGGACTTCCAAATTATGTCCAACTCCAAAATGGGGCTCTCACTCCCCAGATTATTGCAGCTGTCTGGCAGTTCTCCCTCTCCAGAGCCACTTTTAACTCTTCAAAACTGCAGCCTCTTGCTAAGCATCTTTTTGGGTATCTCCAGGAAAACGATGCACACGTTCCTGAAAATAAAGCCAAAGAAAAGTACTTTTCACTACCCAAGTTAAAAAGTTTTGTCGCTGTTTTAATTTGAGAAGCTCTAGTATCTCTGCTCTTTGAAGCAAGGACTTGACATGACCTAGGAATAAGCTTTGTGTCTGAGAGATGCTTTTTACTGCCTTCTGAAATGGGAAAGGCGTAATCCTGTGAAAACAGGAGAAAAGTAAGAAAAAAAGGGGAAAAATTGGACTGAGAGAGGTGGAGAAGATGATGAATGAGCACAGGCAAGGAAATCTGGCTAGGGAGTCAGGAAGAAATGCAGGGTGAAGGAGGGGCAAGTGAACAGTGAGGAAGGAGGGTGAGCGAGTCAGTGACTCTAAGCAAAAAGCTAAGAAGAAAAAAAAAAAAAAAGAGTGAAAAAGAAGAGTGAGATCAGGAACCATTTGGAGGAGAACAGGGTGAGCTCAGACCCATCCACCATGCAGCTGGTACAAAGGGAGACCTGCACTGGCTTGGCAGAGACAGTTGGGGGTTGCATGGGAGGCTGGCAACGAGGAGTCGAGTGGAAGACAGGAAAGTCAGGTCCATTTGGGCAAAAATTGAAAATGGACAGCTCACTAAAATAGGAAGAGTGGCTGCGGAGGGAAACACACTTAGGAGAGTTGTAAAAGAGGGGAAAAGAGGAAAGAATAAGGCTTAGGAAAAGAAAGACAGCACAAGAGAAGATCTGGTCAAAAGGAGAAGGTGGGAAGAGACCATCGTTTGGCAGAACTACGCAGAAGAGTCTGTACCACTAAAGCATATTTCCCTCCAGATCCAGTCCCTGGAGGAGTGCAGGTATGTAGCCCCTGTAAAATACACCCTTAAGGGAAGCTGGGCTAGGACCTATCTTCTGCTTTACCTCATTTCTCAGCTCTGCTGGCACCACCAGCACAAAACAGGAGAGTAATAACATGGACTGATACTACAGTTCTTTCAAGGTATGTGCCTGTTAAGGATGCAATACCTTTTTTTTTTTTTACTTTAACTTGTCTTCTTTAGACATGCCAACGGCTCAAGGGTCTGCCATAGGGAGTCCTTACTCCCTGTGGAAAACCAGACTGGCCCATCTCATCATCTCTCCCACCCAGAGTGGGCTGTAGGGAGTCACAGCTCTGTAGGGTGTTGATACCTGCCATCCTTGCATTGCCTCCAGCACAGGTACTGGTTGTAAATGACCCCCAACTTCTGAACAAGGCAGGCATGATGCTGGCAGACTGCACAAGAGGCAAGCAAGATGGGTGGCCAGATCTTTTTGGTGCTTCTGACCTCAAGAGGAAAAAAACCCACCCACGTAAGTGAACAAAGGTCTAAATCCTGCCAGAAATACTCAGGTGCTCTTGTCACTACACCCCTCCCCAGGCTGCTGGAGGCTGGCAAGCAAAGCAGGCGTGTGTGGAGCTCCCTTTGAACCCCACAGCCAGGTGCTGTTCCTGCAGGAACGATGTTGCAGGGGAGGAGAAGAGACAAGAAAAGGAGAGACACCAACCTCAGCCTTACCCCGATGGGTCACACATACTGTGTAGACAGAACATATATATCCTGGGTCCACTATCTGTGTCATTAACTATTTCCATGGCAACTAGTGGGTCCACAACCACCCTCCCTTCATGCTGGATTCCCTTTGTGCATTTTAATCCACTGAACTGGCACGGAGAGCCCAGGAAGAAGAAAAAAAAAAAGAAAAAAAGAAAAAAATGACTGAGATTTATTTCCTTATTGAAAAAGCTGCAGAAGTGCTGCTGCTGCTGCTTGAGTTTATAGATGCATGAGGGTAAAATACTGCCCTGAAAACCTTTCCCATGACCCAGTACAGAAGTAGTTTTTAAAGCAACTCAGCAGTGCACTTAGAGATCTGTCAACAGCAGCCTCTTTACTACTGGAACAAAAAAGTGTGGAGGGGAGACTTCACTGCTGTCTGATGCAGTAGCTGCACTAAAGTCTAATTTCATATCAAGGGACAATCTGCAGTGGGGGGCGAGGTAAGAAAGGCAAGAGAATAAGCAGCAGTCATCCAAAACCATAAAAGCCAATTTGTTGGTATTTCAGCTATGCATGAACTGAGGGTCCTGAGCCCAAATCACCCTTAAAGCCTCAGGCAACGGTTTTCTTAGTCCTCACCTGAACTAGAGAAGTCCAACTGTTACAGATACTGAAACTTAGGACACACGAAGGTGTCCAGCAAGAGTTTACTACACGCACCTTGAAGTAAGTGCAGGAGAACTTGAGCCTCAACTCACGACACGGACCAGTCTAAAATACACACTATTAACAGCAGTATCTAATTTATGACTTTTCAGAATTAATTATACTAAAAAAGCTATTGTCACTGCATTTCCCCATGTCCTGCAGAGCACTTTCCAACAACCTGTGATCTGTTCTGCAGCTCTTGAGCCAAACAAGGAGATGAGGTTACTGTCTCCTGTCTCCAGAGACCTTGCTGTAGCAGTATCCCAGGAAATTCAGGCCACTCCTTGCCTTGGGGCTGCACCACTTAATTCTAAAACAAAGAAACTGATTGCCAAAGCTCTGGTAATTTTAGAAGTTTAAAATTTATATTAACTGGGGCTTGGATGATTTCCTGCAGATTTGGGAACATTTTTGCTATAGCTTCTACCACTGTTTGCCACCCCCCCTTTTTTTTTTCCTTCTTTATCCAAAGGCTGACCTGCTACCTCAGACTGCTCCTTCGCCTACACAGTCCTCATGTAACGATAGTAAGCACTGAAGACTAAAGGTCTCCATGCTCCTCTGTAGTGGCCTCCCATACTGACTACATTTTAGAAGCCAATTAATACTGGAAATAACTCTCTCCATCACCAACGGGTTCATGAGCTGCAAATTATTCCTTTAAAATTGAGATACAGCAAGATAAAACTGATAAAACCCGCTCACGGCACGACAGCCCAAGTGCTCTCTTCCCCGTTGGTCTAGACCCAACTGCAAGACACCAAGGGTATGAGATATATTTAAGAGTACTAACCAAATACAGTTCTCTTTACCTTCCTCCTAATGGCCTGCAGATGAAGCTGAAAAAGGTTGCAATTTAAAAGGAGCAAAACTGGGCAGTAAGAGCATCAAAATTATTCATGAGGCACCCCTACAAAGTCTCCAGGGCAAAGCAGTTCATCTGCTATCGATAACCCAGCATTCCCAAGCCATCAATAGCCACTGGGGTACTTCTAAAGCAAATTTAGCTTAAGTCTTCTTTATTTTCTCTATTGAAGGACCGGGGACACACTCATGGATGTTTACGCAACGGCAAGAAGAGCACAGTATTGTAGGTTTTGTTACACTACCAAAGCAGAATCTCTTTCAGAGGCTGCTAGTGTATAATTTCTGTCTCTCTCAAAGCTGGAAGGCAATCATTAGCACGTTGGAGCTGGCAAGTTCATATTATCTGGTAATTATAGCAAGATGGAGAAGCCTTCAAAAAAAAAAATAACCCTCCAACTTCTGCATGTACTACACAACTGATCAAAATACTATCACCGTTCCCTAAATTAGCAGATCCTTCCCACAAACCATTATTCAGAAGACATTAACATTTGTATAAAAAGCATTAAATAATTATTAGAGGTCGTATTGACTATATTAGCATTAAATAATTATTAGAGGCCATATCGACTGTGTTGTACCTTCCCTTGCCACTACACAAATAGAAAGCCAGACAAGGACAACTTGAATGCAGAAAACACGTTACCGACAGCGATGACAAGCTCAGCTACGTGGTATTTTGTTAGGCATTAGGAATCCAAATGAACACTACCATAGAGAAGAGACCACAAATGAAGAGGTTCGGCCAAAAACGGTGATCGGGGATAGAAAAATAACAAACGCTGGGGGCAAAGGGGTGCAGGAAAGGTCTGTGAGGTGCTTTGGTTGCTTTGTTCTCAGGCATGGGCTTCACACACCCCGGCATCTCACAGGCCCCCCGCGAGACCCTCACGTCACAGCCTGAATGACACCAAGTGACACAGCAGGGCTCCTTATCTCACTGGCATATGCGCCATTTAAATTCAGTCGTCCGGGCAGGTTGTCCCCTGGCTCAGGACTACCACTGATAACCCGGATGAGTCCTCAGGGAGCTCCCACCAGCCCAGCCCCAGCCTGAGCTGCAGCACTGCCCACCTCCACCCCAACCTTCTCCCGCTGGTTTTGGTTTTCTCTCAAAGAAGCCTTAGGACCAGGTAAGGCTACGAAGGCTGCAGCAGAAGCACGGCAACATACGCTCCCCACTGACTCCCCAGCTACTGCAACCAACAAAACAGATTCCATTCCCAAGGCAGACACCTGCCCAGGTCTAGGGGATGGGTACATATGTTCTATCAAGATGCTGGAGCTGCAGCCTGATTGCATTTACATGAAGAAATCATCTTATGCAAATCTCTTCTCCACGAGCGAAGGCCGGAGCGGGAGGAGCAGCAGTGCCGTAGGGAGATCCACCATGCGTGGCAGATGGGCAATTTAAGGTAAATCATACATTGCAGTTCTACAAGACATAGAAACTGGGGAGAAAAAGTGTGTAGCTTCAAAGCCATAAATTATTTATAAATAATACAGCTTTTTCATGAAATACCCAAAAGGCCAAGCACCTGTTTTCTTCTATTTTTTTTTCCCTGCACTGACGCAAATCAGAGAGAAGATTAGTATCTTATCAGGAATGAGGTAGTTTGGGGGGAGGATGGACTTAGATGGTAAATTTAGTTATGAGCTTACAGGCAGAATGGCAGGAACTGAAGGCAGGGGGACTGCTGCGCCCATCCACCTGGCAGCAAAGCAGCAGAAGTCACAAAGAGGGAGCTGGAGTGGGCTGAGGAGGAAAAGTGTCTCCCCAGGAGCTCAAGCCTTCCCAGGACTGTCACAGAATCACAGAATGGTAGGGGTTGGAAAGGATGTCCAAAGATCATGGAGTCCAACCCCTCCGCCAGAACAGGTCCAAAACTAGGACAGATCACTCAGAAATGCATCCAGACAGGTCTTGAAAGTCTCCAGAGAAGGAGATTCCACAACCTATCTGGGCAGCCTGTTCCAGTGCTCTGCAACCCTTACGGTAAAGAAGTTCTTCCTCGTGTTGAGGGGGAACTTCCAGTGCTCAAGCTTGAATTCATTACCCCTCCTCCTATCCCAGGGCACAAATGAAAAGAGGTTGTCCCGGCCTTCTTGCCCCCCACCTTTCAGACATTTGTAAACATTCATAAGCTCCCCTCTCAGGCTTCTCCTCTCCAGGCTAAACAGCCCCAGGGCTCTCAGCCTTTCCTCAGCAGAGAGATGTTCCAGTCCCTTCAGCATCCTCTTAGCTCTCTGGTGGACTCTCTCAAGTAGAGATCTCTGTCCCTCTTGAACTGAGGAGCTCAGAACTGAATGCAATACACCAGGTGAGGTCTCAGCAGGGCAGAGTAGAGGGGAAAGAGGACCTCCCTGGGTCTGTCACTGCCAGCCTGTTCAAAACCACCACTTGTTTTCCACCAACAATTCCAGAGTTTTTTTAAGTGAAATCCAATGCTCAGATTCACGAGTCCCCACTGCGGCACCCACACACGTGGGGTGTTTTCTGCCGGTGACAGCACTGGCTGTGCTCCAGACAACATGTGGTGACACCTCCCTATTCACAATTCTCCAGCTTTTCAGCACTTCTGTTGCGATACCTCAGCAGCCTGATGCTTGATTTCATCTTCATCACCCAACGTTGCACACGTCCAAATTCCCCAGCAATGCCCAGTTCAGGTAGCTTCTTACTTTTCTGCTGTCCTGCCTGGTGAGCTCACATGCCCACCAGTGCTGTCCACCTTCTGAGATACATACACCGTTCATCGTTTGCTTTTATGTCACAGACTCTTTGTTCCTCAAAGTCCTTTTCAGATCTCCGTGCTCAGTTTGCATTTGATTCAACACGGTCTGGCTGGGTTGGTTTTTTTGTCGGAATCATCAGAAGCAGACACCCACATGCTCCAGGAGATCTTTGCAGTCCAACTCCCAGCATTTGAGCATCCAGCAGACCTCTCTTTCTGCTTGCTTATATAAAGATGCAGATGCCTTATGTGACTTTTACAATGTGTTTAAGCAGAGTCTCCTGACAAGGCTGAGGATATTCATTTTCCCCCTCCTGATTTCCTGCTGCTTTCAATCAGTCTGTTGTTATTTGGGTGTGGGAAAGGTGTAATTCAGCATCTAAAAAAGCCTTAAAAGTTACAAGATAGATAAGCACATGCGTAATTCAGACCTTTGCTAAAGCTCCTTGAAGTCTTGGTGTGTGTTTTCTTTATATTACAAGTGGTAGGTTTGCCTAAATGAACCAGGAGAGTAATCCTTGAGTTCACAGCTCACATCACACGTGCAGTATAAGGTAATTAAAAGATACAACAGAAAATAAAACAACCCACCCTGTTTATTTTCTTATTAGCTACAGATATTAGCATCACTGTCTCATATCAATAAGCTGCAATAAAAAGATGGAAATACCAGAATATTTCTTCCCAGTTTTAGGAGCGTTGAATTTTTCGTACGAGTAAAACTAAAACTAAACATACCTCTTATAAAACAAAGAGCAAACGGAGCACCAAGTGTCACTTCACCTGTGCAGTCACTTCTCTGCACCAGGGCTGTATTGGGTTTGCATGGCAAGGTTTTGGTAGGAGAGGGGTCTACAGGGGTGGCTTCTGTGAGAAGCCACCAGAAGCTTCCCCCATATCTGACAGAGCCAATGCAGAAGGAGGGGGAGGTTCTCCTCCACCTCTACTCTGCCCTAGTGAGGCCACATCTGGAGTATTAAGTCCAATTCTGGGCTCCCCTGGAAACCAGGACATGGCCAGGCAGGTCTGTCAAGACCATCCCTGCAGGGGTTTGGGGGTCCCATCACTTGTTTCACAGACTGGGCTTCTCTTCTCAGGCCAGCTAGGGGTGCTGATGTGCCTGTTGGGAACCAGCTACACCACGCTGCTCGTGCCTGCTGTGCCGATTAAACGAGAAACACGTAACTGCTGAGTTATCTGCTTGGCTATCTGCCTGCTTTGCCCAGTAAATAATTTAGCTAAATTTCCTCATAATACTGACCTCCTATTTTGGTGGGAAATCAAACCTCTACTTCTAGGCTAGAATTCTTTCCACAGTACTTTCTCTAGGGCTGTTTTTAACCAAGCTTGTTGAGGAAGATGATAGCAGAAATCACCTGGAAACAGCATCCAGCAGGAATCATTTTTGTTTTCACTACAGTCAATATATTTGACTGGAACGACAGTCGAAAAGATTTGACATTCTAGCCACCAAAACATCCTGGCAAACCAAACTGTTATATCTCTGCATAACCAGTGTAAAACCATTTCCCAATGCACTGGCAAGTTTCACGTACTAAATTGCCAGGAATATTTTCTTTGTCCCAAATTTGGCTACACTGGCAAGATAAGAAGGTGCCTATGTATCTATGCATCCTATTTGATGACCGAGGACACAGTTAAGAGTTAAAACAAAAAGGAAAGAAAAACCACATTAGAAAAACAAACCAAATTGCATTAACTGACAATATTTGAAGTACAGATTCATTCCAGGTGGTCTGTAGGTAACTGTTTACTCAGGTCCGCATGTGTAATGTCCCATACTACTACTCCTCCCTCGAGCGATGAATTAATCCACACAGAAATGAAATGGAGGTCACTGTGCCAGCTACCAAATGACACATTAAAAAGGAGGAAGAAAAAAAGAAAAGGCAGAAAATGCTCTTTATAGTCTCTCTATACTTTCCACTTCACTACAAAGGCGGGGGATTTATTTCACTAATCCACAGCTGGCAGTGCTGGGGCTACTTGGAGCTGCAGATGTGGAGAGAAATATCTAATTTTCAAATCCCCTCCAGCTACATAAAGGTAAAAAAAGATGAGCACTTTTGCCGCCACTGATTTGTTACTGCATTAGGCCAACATCATCTTCTGACCAGCCTAAATTACAGGGAGGCACGTTGTCACGAACAGCTTCCTCCTGTAACTAGGACAACCAGTTAATAAGATGGCCAAGAGAGCACCAAAACCCACCTCTTTACAGCAGGCTCGTTTGCAGTTTATTTTGCCTTCCCAATTAGAATGTTATAGCCCTACACAGCATGAGGGGGAAGAACTGCACAAGGGACCTGTCCAAACATGAGCTTATTCAGACTGTTTAAGCATTGTCACAATTCACCATTCTGGAGAAAAAAGCAGTGGCCTTTCTTTGAAGAATAAGAAAATATTTGACAGCACCTCAATACCTGGTATCCACTTTGGCCTTTCTATATTGTCTTCTTTTTCCTTAGGCAAGCAAATCTATAAAGGCTCTCATCTAATGTGTTAGATTAATAAATGATGAAGCTACAAACAAGAAAGCCTCAACCTTCTGTGATGTGTGCTCAATTATTTTGCATTTTAACAAGAGGAAAATGGAATTAATTTAATCTCTGTAATTGCAAAACTAAATGACAGAATCTCACCTATTGCAACAGATCAAAACAATACATTTACATTTATCACTGCATAAAGTGTCATTTTTACTCCAAAGAGCTTTTTGTGATGCGTTAGCTTCCATCCCAGGAAAAGTACCTACCAGGGACATCACCCTGCACACCATCAGCAGCAAATCCTTTCGCAATTTCTTCAGTAGTTTCTTCCTGCATCTCCCTTACACTTCAGTCTCTTAAACCAACATGTGGGTAGAAGATGAGAGAGTGTGGTGTAGGCATTGGTGCTCCTCTGCACCCCTCACCCCCAAATCTGCACCCCTCTTCCACTGCTCTTCCCAACTCCTCCCATCGCACATCTGGCCTCCTCGTTTAACTCTCACCCACCAGGGGACATCCCCAGAAGAGGACTTTGGGTCATCTTTCTCTGGGTGCCTCTTCCACCTTGAGATCACCTTGCTTGGATGGGAGCAACACCTCAGTCCCTGCAGCACCCCACCTATGGTTTCTCTACAGCCCTGTGTGGCAGCACTAAGCCCTTTCCTACACCTCTGGAGGTAGCCTGCCTGAGGCAACCAAAGACCTTCCTTTGCCATTTTTTGTGGCCAAACCCCAGTGGTGTCTCTCAGCCATGTGGCAACGAGCATATCCAGGTCTTTCTCTCCTTCAGTCGCTTCCCAACAACGAGTCTTTAATCCCTTTGGCTTCAGCCGCAAAACTCCCATTGATTGATAATGGATTTTCCACTGCTGTAGAATCAGGCACTTCAACTACACCACTAGGAATTAACAGAAGAGAGCTCTGTTAATCCTTTATAAGCAAGCT
Organism: Megaceryle torquata; assembly: GCA_024611175.1. Taxonomy (NCBI): domain Eukaryota; kingdom Metazoa; phylum Chordata; class Aves; order Coraciiformes; family Cerylidae; genus Megaceryle; species Megaceryle torquata. Next base: position 12,487 of record JANIJG010012364.1, read on the forward strand.
TAAGCTTTTGGTTTATAGAAGAAGGGGCAAAGGCCCCCTTTTCTACAATATCAGGCAGAATGTGACCGTTATTTCAGGACATTTTTCTCATTTTATTTGATTGAAATCAGTCCTTTTTTTTTTCTGGAAGAAAACAAATCCAGGCAGGACTACAGATGCACGCTTCTGCCAAGTAAAAAAGGAAGAGTTTGAGCGATGAATCTTGAAACTGAAAGCTGGGATCAGCATTCTGGGACTTAAGAGTTACTCCATAGAAAGTGCTGTCATCTGGAAACAGCAGCCTGACAAAGCCTTTATAGCATTCACCTTTCAATTAAACAAGAGTAACATCTGAAACCTCACATTAAAATAGCTGTTGAGATTTGTTAGGGTTCTCTTTCAATGACGTGATTGGAACATTTCCTGTACATTAGCAATAGTTAGGGCTATTAAACTGCAGGTAGGTTTTTTAGCACCTTTAAAGGCAGTCACAGAACTTGGCTAATAACTCTAAAGCAATCAAGTCATCAGAAAGATGAACTGATCTGACATTAAGACACTTTTTCCATTAAAATGAGATTTTGTTAGGTCAACTCAGATACAGTTTAAGTCAGTGCTGGCAGAATGGCTCTTCTTTTTTTGCAGGAAAGGAAATTCATCGCCACGCTTCCACGTCTGGTAAGTAGGAGCTCAAAATCATGCAAATGCATCGTCCCACTGCAGTCAAGAGTCTGAGCAAGGATACTTAACTGCAGCAAAATCTGGAAAGATCAAGCCCAAAGAGTAGAGTTTCAATTGGTTCTGCACATCAAACAGCCCTTCATTTGATGCCTTATCCTGCAGTACACTCGATGCAAACATCTGGTTGATTAATTCCTCATAAGCACCGCTTCTACGCTAGGGTGAAATAAAGGGTTAGGTACAGCAGCTAAGGAGCTGGAACGTCACGTATGTCTGTAGGACAATAAAATGTTCCTCTTCTGCCGTGCGTTTCAGTGCCACTGTTTAGTTGGGTGGCTTTCTGAAAGGAGCAGCAGAGGCTGACATACACCTTCATTAAAGCAGCACCTCCTTCTTCCCCCCCCGCCTGCGACAACAACGAGCGTGGGAGGGAAGAGGTGAGAGATCCATGGAGTAATGAAGAGGGTTTGTTTCAAAGGGGTTGTCAATTATTTATGAGTAAATCCCCAGATGAAGGCATCCGGAGCTGAACAGTTCTTAATACATTTCACTCCTGTACACGTGGCACAACACAATCAGACGCGAGCTCAACTGGATGTCTGGCTACACAAGGTGTCCAAGAGTGAGAAGAATCTGGACTTTAGGAGATCACTGTTGTGTTTTTTCAAGTACAACAGTTTGTGAGACTTAAAAGCTCTCTCTCAAAATTCCTCCAGCACTCACAGAAATGATTCTTTATAGTATTTCCCACTCATCGAGAGCTCAGCAAAGAAAAAGCTCACACTGAAGAATTTCTGTAATTACGCTGACAGAGTTGTCTAAACAATCTAATATTCAAACTCTTATAAGCATACTGCACAGCTCTGAATGGAATTTTATTCCACAATGGAATGAAATTTTCCTATTAAGAAAAGATAAGACCAAGTTATGGTCTTTCTCTCCCAAACAAGGTTGATCCTTTTCAATAGGAAGCATTTGTCTTTAAAGTAAAATTGGTTTATAACTGCGCTTTTTAAAGAGAAGATCCAAAGGATCTTTCTGTGATGGAAAATACACTACAAACATTATACATTGGTCTTCTTTGTGAAGGAAGGACAGTGAAACCAAATGGTTGTAGTCGCTAGTCACGCTTTCCCCAAGTTGCTATTTACAAACGCTGTCAGCGAGAACAGTCACCTGCAAGTCTTGAAATGAAACCAAATCCACCGGGAACATCCAGATGAGCAGAACTGTTCTTTGAGCTCCTCCTCCCCACAGCTTCCAACCAACAAGATGCTGCCAAAGTCACCACCTCCGCTGCAGTCATGCTTCAATGACTGTGTCTACAGCAGCTGTCCTGCTGGCCCGGAGGCCACCTTGAACACCAAATTAAAGTACTCCGTGAACACAGGAACCAGGCTGGGGCACCACCAGAACGTGCCCAGCGGAGCTGGCAAGCCCTGATACATGCTAGTGGCTGGCCAAGCAGTGGCACACCAGGAGGAAGCGGCCCCAGAGGTGGCTGCCAGACAACCCACCCTTGGAGGGGTCTCTTGGTGCAGCCCAGGCTCAGCAACGGGGTGCAAAGCTGGGCTGTGGCCAAGGGGGAGAAGAGAGCAGCCAACACACCTTCCCCCTGCTCCTCAAAGCCTCATCCACAAGCTGCCTTCCAAAGGGATGAGTTGAGGGAGAAGCTCATCAAATAAAGGTGTTTCAAACCACACGTGGAACAAGCACTTTCCACCTTCTCTGCGGAACAACCACAGGAGAAGAGCTGTGTCTCTGGCACACTCTGTCCCCTCCTGTTCAGGCTGGCACGCACTCTGGGAGCAAGCTCCATTCCCATCCTAGCCTGGCTAGATTAAACTGCTCCAGCACCAAAGGGAAAAAGAAAAAAAAAAAGCCACTTCCAAACCCATTTTAGGTTTGTTTGCATTACTTTGGAGGGTTTGTTATGTATTTGGATGAAAGGAGCGCATTAAGTACATCTATATTTACTTCATTACAGTGTGGCTCTTGAAGTCAGATGAAAAGATTCACTCTGGCCAAGTTTGTTTATTCATCAGCATCAGCTAAGATATGTTTTCAAAGGCTCATCCTCATTGCATTTACATGAAAGCACACAGATTTTTGGTGGTTTTTTGTTTTTTTCCAAGGGCTGTATCACATTCTGATAGCTGGAAAAGGACAAAAGGAACTTGTGAGAGAATTACAAAATCAAGGATCAGCACAGGAACATTTCCTACCATTTCCAGGTATTTTTCGGGGGGGGGGGGGGGGGGGGGGGAACCCCCCCCCCCCCCCTTAGACCCTTTCTCCCCCATCTACCCACCCCCCACCTGGAGGTGGGGGCACAACCAATCCCCCCGCCCCCCAGCCGGGGAACTGGGCCTGGCTCACTGCTTACTCGGAGACACCAGAAGGCAAGAGTTAACCCCACCTCAAGCTCAAGAGTTTAAGCAGATGTAGTCTCCCAAGTTTGTAATATTTTTTTTAGCTGCACTTTGACAAGAACAACTAAATGTTTTTCACAGTGGTGTTAAGACGAGCTCTTCATAACTGCTAGCAAACCATTATGTAGAAATACAGCCCACCACTGACCAGTCCCAGCTATACATCTTGCTCTAGATGACCTCTGGAGTCCCTTCCAACTCAGACATTTCCATGATTTTACAAGTCCTAGATCTAGCTGACAGGACCCCAAACGCAACTTGGTACTTGCATGCCTTTAATCTCAAAACTCTATCCCTGAGTTATGTAAATATTTAACTGCATTTATGGACAGTATTTTCCCTCCTAAGTTTACATTTTCCCACGGAAGACTTCCAGAGCAATTAACAATGCTGATCTTTATCCTTCACACTGACGATTCATTCATTCATCCCTTCTAAAACGAATACTCTTTCCACATGACCCAAGAGGGCTGTAACAAGGCAGTATTTATCTGCCCTAATAATCTACCGCCTCTGCTTTAATTAAAACTTGGTTGCATCACACCCACAAAGTGAAGGAATGCTTCCCATCACTCATCACATTCATCTGACTTGCTGCACCATTGCAGGAGCAACCTTTGGAGGTCCCACCTCCCACTGCTCAACCTCCCCAGCCCAGGTAACTGCCAGCACAGAGTTATTAATAAATAAATAAATAAATAAATAAATAATAAATGTTTCACCACAGAAGAAAAGCAGCTTAGAGCTTTGAGTGAGTCACTGAGCACCTGCAGGTTGGTGTTTACCTGAGTGTTTTTCATGAGCAGGGTTGTGCTGCCAGCACGGCACACGGGGATTTCAGGAGGCGTGGGGCTGGGGAGAAAGCAAGATAGATGTGGCACACATGCCTTTGAGGGTCAAGCCCTAGCACAGCAATTCAAAGAGTGAGGGGTACCAGGATAGAGATGGAAGAACATCAACCAAGGGTGTCAACACCCTTCTCTAAATTTGAAGCAGAATCTTCAGGTTTCGGCTTCCTCAAGTGCACAGCAAGATTTTACAGGGGCCCCACGAGCACACACAAATGCACAGAGACTTCAATGTCCAGGGTTTGTTACTAGAATCATAGAATCATTCTGGTTGGAAAAGACCTGCAAGATCATCAAGTCCAACAATTAACCCAGCACTGCCAGGGCACCACTACACCACGGCCCTCAGCACCACAGCTCCACAGCTTTGAAACCCCTCCTGGGATGGCGACTCCACCACTGTCCTGGGCAGCTGTTCCAGAGCCTTACAACACTTTCTGTGTAGAACTTTTTCCTGATGCCCAATCCAAACCCCCCTGATACAACTTGAGGCCACTTCCTCTTGTCCTATTGCTTGTTACTTGGGAGGAGACACCAACACCCACCTCACTACAACCTCTTTTCAGGTAGTTGTAGAGAGAGAGAGAGAGAAGGTTTCCCCTGAGCCTCTTCTCCAGGCTAAACAACCCCAGTTCCCTCAGCTGCTCCTCATAAGACTTATTCTCAAGACCCTTCACCAGCTTTGTTGCACTTGTTTGGACAAGCTCCAGCACCTTGGTGTCCTTGTTGTCATGAGGGGCCCAAAACTGAACACAGTATTCAAGGTGTGGCATCACCAGTATCGAGGGCGCAGGGACAATCTCTTCCCTACTCCTGCTGGCCACACTAGTGCCGACACAAGCCAGGATGCCAGTGGCCTTCTTGGCCACCTGGGCAGACTGCTGGCTCATGTTCAGCTGGCTGTCAACCAATTCCCACAAGTCCTTTTCCATCAGGCAGCTTTCCGGCCACTCTTCCCCGAGCCTGTAGCACTGCATGGGATGTTGTGACCCAAGCGCGGGACTCGGCACTTGTCTTTCTTGACCTTTCTATCACTGGCCTTGACCCATTGATCCAGCCAGTCCAAATCCTCTGTAGAGACTCCTACCCTCAGGGAGATCAACACTTCCCTCTAACTTGGTGCTGTCTGTAAACTTACTGAGGGTGCCTCGATCCCCTCACCCTTGATAAAGATATTAAAGGGAAGAAGCCCCAATACTGAGCCCTGGGGAACAGCACTTCGGACCGGCTGCCAACAGGACCAACACCACCACTCTTTGGTCCAGGCCATCCAGCCAATTTCTTATCCAGCAAAGCATACACCCATCCAAGCCATGAGCAGCCAGTTTCTCCAGGAGAATGCTGGAGAATTACACAAGTGAGTGTGCACTCCTTGTCCCTTCCATGCTTTAATTGGCGTATGTGCTATCTGATCCTACACACCTTTAGGCAGGGCAGCCTGCCCTCACGTCCCCCACCCAAAATCTGCTCTGTTCTCAACACCCGGAAGTAGAGGCATCACCTGGGTAATGTTATTTGAATGATTTCATGTTTCAGTTAAGTGTTAAACAATGTTTTCAATCCTCCTTGCTCTATTAATCTTATTCTGACATTGTATTTTGCAGTTGCAAACGATACGGTGTTGGAACTGCTTTGAAAAACTTCCTCCCTTCTCCAACCCCATCTTTACTGGAAGGAAAAGGACTATGTCCTACTCCAGTCATTGAACTTCTACAGCACTTGACCATCAGCATCAAGGAGCTGATAAAGAGATTTAACTCCTTTGTGTGTCAGTGAAGCCCTTGCTATCCCTGGAAAGAGTGTTCCTTAACTAAATTCCATTGCACAGCCAGTAATGAAAAGTCAATTGCATTTCTTGGGGCTTCCTCAGAACAGGACTTCTTAAAATATAAATTATTCTTATATTTTAATTATTTGATTCTTTTTGAGCCTTTCTTATTTAAGACTCTAGATTACTTAATGAGCATCTCTTATTTAGGACTTAAAATCCAGTTGCCACTTTCTGATCAATGTAACTTTAACAGCAGGATAAATTTAGAGCGTAACTTATCTTGCAGCAGCCATTTGTATACAATACATAATCTAAAGCCACATTCCTGTTCAAATGCCTGGTGAAGAGGCTTATGAAGAGCACTGTGCCTTAAAATGCAGTGGATTACCTGTTTCTTTTCCTCATTAAATGACATTTCATAAAAGGAACCAAAGAAGAGACAGCTGAGCATCATCTCCCCCAACCTTTACACACATGAGCAATGCGTTGCCTTCAGATCAGCCTCTTGTTCCAAAGTTGCACATCCTCATTGCTGACCTGAATATTGATTTTATGTTAATAAAATCCTGTCTTGAAATTCTGGTTAAAGATAAAATTGCTCTTGTACTTTGGGCCTGTAAGATGTTGCACGTACTGTACTCACTATTTTCTTCTTCACTCACTCACCCCTGAGAGAAAACATTCCACAGGCTGCAGAATTTGGCCCTCGTTAAATAAGCTAATACCTGAATTAATCACTTTTCCAATAAAGACAGGCACTTTTGCTATGATGAAGCTGCACACCTCACAGATGGGTGCAGCTATGAGGGCAAAAATTTTAAAGATGTAAAATCAGAAACTCTGGAATTTGAAACTTCTGCTTCTGTATCATCTGAGAGTAACATGTAGAACGACAATGTACTTTCATTTACCAACTGGCTATCTTTAGCAGTGCTTACTTCTGTAAATTCTCTTAGCAGACACGTCTCTGATCATCACTTACGTGCAAGGCAGACAGACTTCAAGAGGACTATCAAGGATTTGGGTCTGGCTTCACAGAACACACTTATTTTTTTGAGTTTAATTTAATAAAGTGAGAACTTTGGATAAAAGTTAATTGGGCTCCTAGGAAGTGGGCAAAAAATTTTCTGCCAAAAGTTTATCTTTGCTCTTTTTGTCTCTCTCTCTTTTTCTGCATTTACAGCTTAATGGCTCAGTATTATTTCAAAGGCCATCCCTTTTACAAATGTAATCAACTCGAGTATTCAGCACCAGAGATGATGTATTATGCTCCTTAAAGCCAAATCTCTGAGGGACAGATTAGAAAGGAAGGTTAAAGAGCTCTATCGTTCAAGGCATTATAGTTCAGACACCTATAAATCACTATGTTTGTTTATTTAGATAATTGGGTCCACCAGCCTATGGAACATTTCAAGCTACACAACTTTCTGGCACAACCGTTTGCCAGTTTCTTCTTTCCCCTCTTAAGAGCACGAAGGGAAATAAAGGCTCCAAGCAGCACACACGGCAAATGATGTGTTAGGACTCATTTGTGCTTGCAGCTCTCTTCCCAACGCTTTGAAAAGCAGCCCCTGCTCTCCTTTGCTGTTCCAGTCCTCTTAAAAGAGTTTCCAAGACCACGAGCAGATGCTACGGTGAAACAAACCGGAGTCTGTCACCATGTAATGGGATTTGAATGAAAATATAGTTTAAGGGGCTGACTCGCAAGCAGTCGGAGCCGGGAGGCGCGGAGAACCCGGGAAGCCTCACAATAACCCGCGCCGGGGGCCCGATCCTGCCCGCCTCGGTCCCTGGCCTGCACCTGTGACCTCTCCTGGCCTCACCATCCCCCAAATAACCCAATGGCCGCCGCGCCCGCAGCACAGACGGCGACCGGACAGAGGCAGCCCTGCGGTGCACGCCGAGCCGAGCCCCTCAGCCCTGCGGCAGCTCCGCACCAGCCTCCCGCAGCCACCAGCATTCCGCAACCGCGCAGTCTCCCGCAGCCTCCCAGCCACCCCCAAACCACAGACGCGGCAACTTCGAGCACCGTCCCCAACTCACCGGGAAGCGCCGGCTCTTGCGGAGAAGCTCCCGGGGATGCCGCTGCCCGCGAAGCGCAGCCCGCAGGGGCCGGGCAGCGGCTCGGCGAAGGGAGGGGAGGGAGGAGCAGCAGCAAGTTGCGGCGCGTCTCGTCTCGTCGCCTCTTCTCCTCCTCCCCCCCCCTTCTTCTTCTTCTCCTCCCCCTCCTCCTCCTCCTCCTCGCGGCGGGAGGGTTCAGGGGGAGGCGGTGGAGAAGGACGGAGCGCGGCCGCGGAGCTCGGGGCGAGCAAGCGCGCAGCAGTGCGCATGTCCCCGCACTCAGCGCCGCGGCCGGGAAGGGCAGGGCAGAGCCGTCGCCCCTGCGCGTTTGCCCGCGCACCGCAGCGCGCCTTTGCGGAGGCTGCGCGGGGTACGGCCGCTGCTGCATCACCTCGCTCCGCGGAGGCGGGGGAAATGGGGACGAAACGCGTGGCCGTGCTAGGGGGTGCCGGGCTGCCCACCTTGCAGCGCTGCTGGTGGCCCCTGCGGGTCTCGTCTCGCTCGCCCCTGAGCAGCGGGGAACGCAGGCGGCAGCTGGCGGAAGGCTGGAGCCGGTGGCCGGGGCTGCAGCGGTTTGCTGGAGCTGGCGGTCCCCGGCTGCTGCCGCACACGGGCGGGGACGCGGCTCCAAGCAGCTCGGCTGGAGGGTGCTCTGGTAGCCAGGCTGGAAAAGGAGTTGAAAAAAAAGGATGAATCCAGGCGTCCTATTATATTTTTTTTAGTGAGCATGACTAATAAAGACAGCTATTAAGACAGAAGGGACCTCCGCATAGTTATCGGTAGCTTTTTAATGTTGCATCGGGTTTTTAAGTGAAAAAAATACCAGTATTTTACATGATGTAGGAAAGCGCAAGGACTTCACGTGAAAAGCACCGTAAGAGCAAAGGCAGGAAAGGCTGCAAAGGCAAAATGCCTAACTTAGGTCTCTGGGGATCTTATTTAGGGAAATTGCACAATTACTATAAGTTTCCACCCAGATGCAAGGACTGACCTAACACCCAGTGAGTTTCTTACTTCCTGAGAACAAGTTCCAACCCCATATTCCATTCTTCACTAACACAGATGTCACATACGTGGCTGGCTCAATGAGCCTGGATCTGCATTTGATACCTACCTACCAAGCAAGGGTTTACCTATGCAGGGGAGTCTTGGAGGGGTGGGTTGGTTGGTTGGTTGGTTGGTTTGTTTTAATAATCCAACTCCAGCAACCAGTACCATCAGCATTTCCGCCTTCACCTAATCTTTGGCAAGATTATTTGGCTCGGTTTATTATCTCCGTGCACACCCATCCAGTGAATCCTCAGAGCTGATCTTTCTTCACGTGGGCTTTCAGGATTGCCAGCTGTTGGGTTCCTCTGTTGAGCTGCTTGCTTTTTTTTTTTTCCTTCTGAGCCTTCTTTAGGCTCTTTGTCCAACAAATTCTGTCCTCAGTGGGCGACACAGTCCATAGACATAGTCCATGTCTAGTAGAGTCCAGCACATCTTAGTTTGTCCACATGGCTCCTGCAACAAAATGTATATTATTCTACCATGTAGCCCGCCAGCTCTCGTACTATCAAGCTGATTATTTTCACCTTACCAATCTGCTGTTGCTTTTCTTCTCTGTTCGTAACATGCTACTCTACTGGCACATTGTAGCTGACCTAACGATGTTTTTTTTCCGACTTTGTTCTCTGGTTTCCTTTGCCCATCCTACTTTCAGAGAGTTCCCATCAAACCCTTCCCTGAGTAACAGGCTTTGTGAAACTCTGAACATCTGCATCCACATCCCACACTGCAGTGAGACCAACTATCTCAATGACTTTAACTCCTTCCCTTCTGGTTGTGTTGGGTTTTTGTCATTGTAGTCAGTGAAGATTTGCACGCATGGAGCACTTTTGATCTACCTCTGCCTTCCCTCTTTCTACACCAGTGGTCTTCCAGCTCTGCTGAAGGATCACAGATGTCCTGTGAAGCCCTGGTAGGCCACCAGAGCCATTAGTGAGTCTGTACTGTTTTCAGGTTTAAGTACAAAATCACATTCTGATTCATAGGAAATTTTGAAGAGCAACAGTAGCGTCTAGGTCCAAAAAGTCTGGGAACCAATGTTCCAGAAGCTATTCCCTTTCAGCTGTGTCTTTTGGCCCAGTCTGATGTCATCAGCAAAATGCAATTTTCCTCGGGTCGTCCCAAGGGACGCGCAAAGCGTGATAGTTCTCTGAAACCCACGGGTTTAAACCCACTGTGGATCTTCCCAGGCCTCCGGATACTCCGCTTATTTTAATTTAATTAGTTGAAAAAACCCTCCAAAAACCATAAACTAAATCAAAACCATGTGCTTGCTTTTGAACAAGAATCACTACATATAGTATAAAAAGGGTATTACCATAACAATTTATATTCTCATCTAACCTGTCCTCCTGTTCAAATGGAAACAAAGCTGAAGACAGCTCCTTTGCTTTTCCCTTTCTTCTCTCCCACCTCCTCTCTCCGCTTTGCCCTCCAGCTCCAAATACCAATTGATTCTCATTTATCTTCTGTATTTAGGATGAAAAAAGATTTTTTTATATGTTTCTCTTTTAAATGCAGGCAACTGGGGTTTTCTCATTAACTAATTTTTCTTTGCAGCCCGATTCAGCTCATAGGCAAAAATCAGGAAGGGAAGGGGAGATGCAGGGAATGAAGGAAAGGAGGCAGCCTGTGGTCTCTTGGCAAAAGATCAGCCGTGGAGGGGACGGTGAGGAGTGTAAAGACAATGGCTAACTGGCACAGATGAAGGGAAAGGAACCAGAATAGGCAATGGGCAAAGATGAAGTCCTTCAAAAAGACGAGTGAAAAACAAGCCCTCTTAGACATGATTAATTCTGCACTCCACGAAAGTGAAACTATTCCCTCCTGCCATTTCTGTGACAGGCACTCCCAAAGGGCCCCATCACTGCGAGAGCTCCATTATCTGAGGCATTGAGCTGATACGTAAATGACGTGGTCCTTGCCACAGGGGCCTTGCAGTTTAGCACGAGTCAAAATGCAACAAAGGAATGTAAGAAACAGCGTAAGCGACCAGGAGAGGAAGGACAGCTGAAATCCTGCAAGCTTACATTTGCAGCCTGTGTTATGTATCTTCACAGTCATAATGGTATGTAAATACTATATGAATAATGTACATATGGGGTAGAAACCCACCCTCCATCTCGGGCACTCCCAGTGCTTTTTTCTTGTTGTTTTCCCATTCAAAAACCAGGAAAGATCAAGCACCCCATTTAACCACCTGCCCAAAAGGCTGCTGGTGGTAGTAGCTAGAGCAGCTGGCGTACACAGCCATAGCTGAAGCACAAGGTGTACAAGCTGATGGAGGTCACAGCCCTTGACTGAGAACATTCTGGGACAGCAGTGGCAAGGAGCAGCTGGACGTGTACAAGCTTCACTCTGACCCTGGCTGGAATAGCCCATCTCTGACCCTTGTTCAGCTCTTGCGCTGCCCCGCATTGCAACTCTTTGAGCTGGACCCAGAAGTTGTTTTCTAGCTGGATCAGTTCCCAGCCCATCTCCCAGCGAAGGCACACAAATACCAGCTGCTGGGGGTGTTGTGCTCCAGATGCCCAGTACTGGCCTCAGCTGTGTGAAGCAGGTGGTTTTACTAAACTGCAATATCCGACAGCTGAAGTGTATTTAGGTACTTTAGGCACCTTAGGTTTTGGTTTCATAGCATGATGTGCACTAAACCAGCAGTCCAACTCCACCAAAACATGGAGGCCCTGTAGCCAGCTGTGAGATCCCATCATCTTTCTTTTATCAGCTCTGATACCTGTGAATGACTGAAGCCCTTGACTCACCAGTGCTCGTTCGCTAACCAAGCAGAAACGCGACCCAGGCACAAAGAGCTGCCTTGTTTTCTGCTGGGTCAGTGAATTGAATCGGCTCACAGGCAACTCAAACAAGCTCCAGAGCCACCACAAGTGAGGAGCCAGGGATTTTGGCTGGGAAGAGGTCTGGGTTATAAGAGAAAGAAAAGGAGGAGAAGGAACAAGACTTCCCCCTTATGGCAGGAGCAAGCCATTGGATTTGCTTAGGTGCTCATAGATGAAACTTTACAGGTTAGTTTAGGCATGGAACGCCTAACTGCAAGAGCAGGCAGCTCTGCATTTTGTTGCAATCCCTAAATTTATTCCTACTTTGTATAATATATGCTGTGGTCCTAGTTCCACATCTCTTATTCGTGTAGAAATACTCATTAAAGAAGCTTTAGTAGGTAAAACTGGGAGAAAATCTGAGTTCTCAGCCTGCAGCGTTCTGTGGTTTGGGGAAACTGAAGTATCTTTTGAAGCTATGGTGAAGTATAGCCCATAATTATCATTTGTGCATAGTATAAGCAAACCTGTTACAAAGGAAATGCAACTTTAAACTATGAAAGTGTCAAGTTTCCATGGGTGACTAGCACATGGAAGAGCCCTGAGTTTAACTGAGCCCTTCCAGTGTCCCTCACCCGCTTTGTGACATTTAACGTGCTCTGTCTGCCTTGTGACAGTGAGAGGCTCATCCTCCCGCAGCTCCCTGAAAAAAAAAGAGGTTGAATAGGCTGCCGTGTGTTTCTTTCTTCTCACCAGTCCTGCTTCACTCCTAGCCTCTCATCTACCTACTCCATCTCATGTGGACTTTGTCCTTGCTTAACAGAGCGTGTTACGACATTGCCCGGAGCTGCCCACAAAGATGACTGTTACCCTTCTATACGTACATTGCTGTCCTGGTTTTCGAGATGTCTGAGCAGTCCTACTTCTTCAAGGAGCAAAAGGACCCAAGGGTAGCATCACTTCTGGAAATCAAGCCATTAGGGTAGGAAGGGGACTTTAAAGGAGGTGTGGGGGGGCTGGTAGGAAAGCATTGCTTTTATTCAAGGAGCACATCAGTAAGAAGCTGCCACCAGCAAGAGAACTGAATAAATAATCTAATAGAACTTCCTTACAGGCCAAAAACTGCTGTGAAAGCCTGGATGGCTACACGCTGCGTCTCTGAACTCGGTGACATTCAATTCACTTGCATTATGGTTGAGGTGCATAAAATACTTCTGTCAAAGAAATGGCTCCTGGCGTGGCTGATTTATCTGAGGCAGGCATTGCTAGTTCTGCCTCCTGGCTAACGCTGAGGCACTGTGGGCAAGTAAGCTATCTTCTGACAGAAGTGCTGGGCCTAGGTTTTCTCCAAAGGAGAAAAACTTATTCAATGTCAAAATGTCAACGTCAGTCCTTGTGACAGCACCATTAGGAGAACCCCCTTCCGTGCTTCTGATCGGGGAGGAAGGAGAGAAGAGTGAAGGAGCTGCTGTACATACTGAGCAGTGCCTGGGCACACGATCAGCCTTAGCAAATGACCAGTCTTCCCCACTGTGGGCTGGGCTCTGGGGGCCCAGCGGCTCCTGACTCTCTTTGCCAGCCTTGGAGCACCTTGACTGGGCTGCGCTTACTCTTCAGCAGCACAGCTACAGGGAAGCAGAGCGAGGTCTGTGGTGCATCTGCCTGGCATTTTTCCACACGTAGCTTTCCAGCCAGGCATCCTATTGTCATGAGACATTAGATTTTTTTAGGCTCATCAATTCTGGTGACACAATCCAGCAATTTATTTTTAGAGGGAGTGAGCAGGTGTCCATGGCAGCGTTTTAGCTGACGGTGCTGCAGTATTGCTATTCAGGGGCACTTGGTTGTTCTTTTGTATCTTGACTTGTTACTGGAAAAGATGGTTATTTTTACTGCTTTACTTGTTTGTAGCTTAAGGAGTGGCCTGAATGAGACAAAGGAAAACACTTGCACCCTTAAATTGACTTTCATCCATCAGATTTTCAGCAGACTGATAGGAAACTGGAGAAGTGGTACTAATGATTCATCTGCAGCATTGATTGTAGATGATGTTTGGGAAAGAGGATGAAAATAATAAATTAAAATTAATGACCATAACTGAGTGAGAAAATATTTTTATTTAGAAAATCACATCAGAATCAGGGTGGAGTTTTTTCACAAGTATTAGAAATTTGCATATGAATTAGTCAGAAAATTGGTTGCTAGAATTAAAAATAATGACAGTCTACATCCACGGTTACAAACTCTTTTCATTAATTATTTTTTCTTGCATAGCTGCCTTCAATAATATCTTTAAAACTGCTGTGATATAATCCTCCATCAATAATTTTTTAACTGCCACTCAAGAGCAGGTAGGATCATAGTGCTCATTTCCTAGGAGAAACAATATAGTTAAGTGACTTTGACCCAAACCCATCTGAATGGAACCACTGAGCTGGCAAACTGGCTTCTAATGACAGTCACAAGCATCATGCCCAAATCTACAAATCAAAAATGTGATAAGCACACAGCTTCAATTTGCTGCAGCAAAGTTCAGGACGCGCTGCTGGCTTTGGGGAATAAAAGACCAATTTCCTATTGCTCAGTATGACCACAGATGATGCTGCATCATGTGTGAAGAGGCCAGAGTGATCCTTAAGAACAACTGAAAAACCCCATCAAGAAATCCAAGGCATTACCACAGAAGAGCCCATTATAAATGACTGGCCTGACCACAGAGCGAATCAAAACCTGCCCAAGGAACTGGGTAAAAAAGATTTTCTGAATTCACTAATACTCATTTCAATTAATAGCTCACCTGCCAAGTGGAATCAGCCTGGACATATTGTGGCTATTAATGCCCAAAAGTAGCTTTTTACCAAAAAAGAAAAGAAAAGGAAAAAAGAAAGAAAAAGAAAGAAAATGGAAAAAAAGGAAAGAAAAGAGGAAAGGAAAGGAAACGAAAGGAAAGGAAAGGAAAGGAAAGGAAAGGAAAGGAAAGGAAAGGAAAGGAAAGGAAAGGAAAGGAAAGGAAAGGA